>ML786523.1:281138-325623 GCA_009831015.1 Picea engelmannii | reverse complement strand
TTTAGGTATTCTAAATTCATGCATAGAGATAGGTATAATGTAAGAATTGTTCAGTCTTTTCATAATTTCACCAATCTGATTTATGTCGACCTCCTGAGTGGCCAAATCCATGAAGGTATTAGCAACCTTACCTATTTAAAAACCTCGATTCTGTCATCAAATAATTTAATTGGAATGATTCATGAAACATTGGGTTTACTTGGAAACTTAACCCGCTTCGCATCAAATAAGAATCAACTCATTGGAAATAATACATGTTCAGTTAGCTAAGCTCACATGATTAGATTTTCTTGATCTGAGCTACAATGGGTTAAATGGAAACATTCCTCCAGAATTTTATGTTTTGAGAAACTTGCTGACTCTGGACCTTACACAAAATTTTCTCACAAGACAGATTCCTCAGAATTTTTCCAAAAACATGTATAGGATGCGATTAGGCTACAATTCTCTTCGAGGAAACATTTTTTCCCATAGTATAACTTTATCTCCATGTGTCTCAATGATGTATTTCATGTAATTAAATCATTCCAGGAGTTGATAGGAGCTACAAGCATTAAAAATGAACCGACATCCAAGTAGCAACCCTTCCACATTGCCTCTATTTCTGGTGGGGCTGCTTCAGTGCCCGCTCTCTTGAAAAAATAAGGTGGTACTTGGAAAGAGGCAAACATCAGTAATATCGATCTTGTTTTATTCAGAAATATGGGTTTCATGCTTCTAAGTTTGGGGATGTTGTGCAACAACAAACATTCTACATGGATGATAATGAACAATTCAAAAAATTATTTTCCTTCGATGTCCCTTTATAATAAGTGCATAGGGCCAATTTGAAGGTTCAATTCTATGAACTTTACAAAAGAAAAGTGTAACATACCCAACCTCCTAGGTCAAGTCATGTCACTTCGAAACTTTCATGCTTTGATACCAATTTGTAACATACCCAACCTTCCCGGGCCGAGTCATGTCACTTAAAAAATTTCACGCTCTGATACCAATTTGTAACGTTCTCCAAACACCCTAGCCGGGGACAATGCCACTACTCCAAAAGACAAACTGCTCCAATACCAAATAATTAAAATTGTCCATGCCCATACATAGACCTGTTGGGCAATGGTGGAAAGAGCTCTTTGCAGAATAAATTACATATTAATTAACAAAAATAAACATAGATAACATGAAATAATACATGCAACGAAACACATGATATTATTGTAAGAATCACATACATGCATTAAAATACATCATTAACCATTAAACACATAAATGATACTTATCTCTTAATTGTAGTGCATTGAATGCGTGCAGACCTTCCACGAACCTCCCATCCTTAGACCACATTGTTCATCACTCTCAACAGTGGTTCACCCCCGATATGGGACTAGACTCCATAGGGAAAGGGATTCCTAGGTTGGGAAAGGACAACAGGAAGTTGCACCAATCTACAGGAAGGATTTCCTCCAAGGATCCACTTACACCCACCACTCATAGACTCTCATTCCCCACATGCCTGTCCCACCCCAAGAGTATACACCTTCACTGTCACATAGTCCATCGACTGCTCCACCTCCCTTCTAGGGCTTCAGCAACAAGCTAGACATGAATTCTCAGAGCTTTGTAGCTACTACTGGACTCCCTCCAGGAGAACTCACTTCCCCAACAACTCTCTCACCTGAAGAGAGTTGCTCACATGCGTAAAAACCTACTTCTTCAACCATGGGCCTGACAACCCGCCTCTTCAAACTACAACATCAAATCATATAAGGCAAGGGGAACGCCTCAAAAAAATATAGAGGTTCACAATGGCCAAAAAGGCTCTGGTTGCATGCTTGTTTAGTGTGTGCGTGAATTGCACCAGGGATGGAAAGAATCCTGAGGATGAAATCGTGGGGGAAAATGGCCATATGAAACACAGACAACCCATAGGGTACAAGTTCAACAAGATATCAATTCGGGTTTGTTGTAGAGGTTTGGGATGGTCGATGGTTAAACAATGGCATTCATAGTTTTACTGCCTCCTCCTATCTGCATGCGTGAGTGGAAGGAATGGCCAAAAGAAGATCCCAAAAATAGTCAAAATACCCACATATATTTGCATGTGCCTGAGATGACACATGGTGCTCATGAAGTGTGTTCCTCTCCATTTGGAAGTTGTTTCCCTTCTCCAAAGGAACTTAGGATAAATTCATTTCCTCCTCATATCATTTAGAATAATAATATATATTGTTCTCTAGGATTTAATATCTTTAATATTAGCCCCCTTTTCTAGCCTCTCAGCCCCCTCCCTTACCCAACCTAGTGGAGACTAGTCCCCCGTACTCTTTCATCCTAGTTAGTCTACATGCAATGATGCTTCTATATTAATGATTTGAATATTTACATATACAAAACAGGCTCCTGGCCTTGGCATCCTAGGCTCTCTGGCCCAACTATCACATAAGCCTCCTAGCTTATCATTACTTGGCTCAACAACGTATGAAACATGTTTAGAATTCATGATTAAAAATTAGAGCTTGGCCTTGGGGTATTACAATCCCCTCCCCTTATTTTTGCACTGTCCTCGGTGCAATTCTTTTACACCATATCAACAAGATTTTCAAAATCTTCAAAAAGATGTGGGTATTATGCCCGCATTGCATCCTCATGCTCCCAAGTAGCGTCCTCAGTACTGTATCAGGTCCATTGGACCTTTACAATCCATATGGATTGATTCCAGAGTTGTTTGATTTTTCGGTCCATAATGCGTACCAGATGCACTTGGATAACGCCTTCTTTCTCCACCTGAATCACATTCCAATCAATTACATGATTAACATCAGGTATATATTTCTTGAGGAATGATACATGGAATACATTATGAATAGACATATAAGAAAGCAATGCAATCATATAAGATACTGGACAAATCCTCTCTAGGATTTCAAATGGTCCACAATATCTAGCTGCCATCTTGGAACAATTTCCCAACTTCAGTGAACTTTTGTTGTCTTTAACCTTCAAGAATACATGATCACCCACTTTAAACTCCCTGTGAGTTCTACCCTTGTCAGTGTAGCTTTTCTTCCTGTCTTGGGAAGATTTTAAATTCTGTTTAATTCTCAACATTTGCTCTTCCATTTCTTTGAGAAATTCTGGCCCAATCACTTCCCTATCAGTTGGATTGTCCCAGCTTACAGGAGTGTTACACTTTCTTCCATAAATTGATTCAAATAGGCTCATCTTCAGAGATGCTTGGTACCCATTATTGTAAGCAAACTCTACCAAGTGTAGATAGTCTTCCCACCTTGATGGTTTTTCCATCACATACATTCTTAACATATCTTCTATTACTTGGTTTGCCCTCTCTGTTTTCTCATCAAACTCAGGATGATAGGTTGTACTGAAGTTCATATTGGTTCCAAACCCCTTGAATAATCCCTTCCAAAATTTTGAAGTGAATTTTGGGTCTCTATCAGACACAATTGTCTTGGGAATACCATGCAATTGGGCCACTTCCCTCATATATATATCAATAACATTTGTTGTTGTGTGAGTAGTCTTCAATGGAATAAAATGGGAAGCCTTGGTAAGCTTGTCCACCACTACCATGATAGAATCATGATGCTTGCTTGTCCATGTCAATTTGGTGATGAAATCCATTGTCGGCAATTTCCACTTCCACTCAGGAATGAGTAATGGTTGCAACAACCCAGATGTGTGTCTATGCTCAGCCTTGACCCTTTGACACTCCATACATCTGGTAATGTACTCAACAATTTCTTTCTTCATAACTGGCCAATAGTATTGGCTCTTGACTGCTGAAACTGTTTTTTGATATCATGGGTGTCCCACATAAGGCACATTGTGAATTTCTTTTAAAATCACATTCCTCAATTCAAGAGAATTGGGTACATAAACTCTATTCCTGTACAATATAATTCCATCATCTCTCATTTTATAATTTTTGACAATCTGCTGCATTTTACCTTGGTGCAATTTTGTTACCATATCCATGTATTGCAAATCTACTTTTGTAGCTTCAAAAATTCTAAATTTAATATATGTTTGATGCATGCTAATGGTTGTATCATGCAGTTCATGCACTCTCCTGCTAAGTGCATCAACCACTTTGTTCTCCTTTCCTTTGATGTGCTTGATGCCAAAGTCATATTTGCAAAGGAATTCCAACCATCAACTTTTCTTGACATTTAATGTAGGCTGATCAAATAGATATTTCAGACCATTATGGTTTGTCCTCAATTCAAATTTATTTCCCGTGAGGTAGTGTATCCATTTCTTTAAGGCATGTAATATGGCTGCCAACTATAAATCATGAGTGGCATATATCCTTTCATGCTCTTTCAAATTTCTGGATTCAAAACATACTACCAAACCATTCTGATTGAGAACTCCACCCAATCCCTGTTTGCATGCATCAAGGAAAACCATTAAGTCCTCATTAGGCTCTGCAATTCTCAAAATCAGGACACTGGTTAACAAGTTCTTCAATTGCTGGAAGCTCTTTTCACATTCTACTGTCCATTGAAATTTCACCCCTTTCCTTTGTAAGGAAGTGATTGGGTGAGAAATCCTTGAAAACCCTACAATGAATCTTCTGTAGTAGCCATCTAGACCCATGAAGGATCTGAATTCTGTCACATTCTTGGGTGTTGGCCATCCTTTAATGGCCTCAATATTTTCAGGATCCACTGTTATCCCTTCTTTGGATATGATATGCCCCAAATAATGAATTTGGTTTTGATAAAATGATCACTTGCTCAATTTGGCATACAACCGGTGCTCTCTTATCACTCGCAACACCATCCTCAAATGATTCTCATGTTATTCTTCTGACTTGGAATACACAAGGATTTCATCCAAAAAGACAATGAATTTTTTTTCTAAGTATTCCCGGAAAACACCATTCATCAAGCACATAAAAACAACTGGTGCATTTGATAACTCAAATGGCACCATTGTAAACTCATAGTGACCATAACTTGTTTTGAAGGAAGTATTATTGATGTCTTCATTTTTAATCCTTACCTGATGGTATCATGACCTGAGATCAATCTTTGAAAATATCCTTGCATCCTTCAACTGGTCGAAGAGATCACCAATCCTTGGAAAATGATACTTGTTCTTCACAGTTACTTTATTTAATTATCTGAAATCAATACACAATCTCAAGGTCCCATCTTTCTTCTTTACAAATAACAATGGGGCACCCCAAGGTGACACACTTGGGCGTATGTACCCCTTCTTCAATATCTCTTCAAGCTTCATTTGCAACTCCTTCAGCTCTGGATTACTCATTCTGTAGGGAGTCTTTGACATTGGAGCTGCTCCAGGCATCAAATTTATAGAGAAATCAATATATCTCTTTGGGGATAGACCTAGTATCTCCTTAAAAACATCCTCAAACTCTTTTAGGATTGCTTGATATTCTAGATCTGGCACCCTATCATTAGGTGTTTCTTCCATATGAGCTCCAAACACTAGAAAATCCTTCCTATAACACTTCTTCAACTGCATTGCTGATATTTCTCGGACAACAACTTCCCTAGGAATTCCTTGGACTGCTCTTGAGTTTCGTTTCTCATCTAGGAAAGTGAATGCCTTGTTATGACAATCTAAGATGACATGGTGTTGGTCCAACCAATCCATACTAGACAATCATATGAACCCAAAGACAATATGTTCATATCTTCCTTGGTATTCAGCCCATTCATGCCCAATGGACATGACTTAACCAAATCAACAACCTTTTTCTTGGCTCCTGTAGCTACCTGCACCAACCAAGATTTCTCATGATTGTATCTTGGAAATTGCAATATTTCCACTACTTTAGGATCTATATAGCTATGAATAGCCCCTGAATCAATTAAAATAGTAAATGCATGATTATTGATCATACCTTCTACTTCAATCATGTGTGATTGAAACTATGCTTGCTTGTTATCCAAGGCTGCATAGATCCTTGGCACACTTATGCCCATGTCCTCTACTGTTTCTTCTTGTTGGACATTGTGGATAGTTCTCACTTTTTTCAGCTTTGTGATGAAAATCATTATACTTATGATCCCCTTTACAACCCCAACATTGCATCGGTGGCTGCCTTGGCCTTTTCCCACCCGCCTCAGTCTTCTTGGGCTCTCTAAAGGTTGGTTGTCCCTGAGGATTATTTCTGAAGAATGGAGGCTTTCTCCCCTTCTTCCTTAGATCTCTGCTAAACTTCTTCTTTTCCTCCCAATCCTTTTAGAAGGTAGGCTTTCATTTTTGTTGATCATACAAGCACTTAGCTCTTCTTATGGTCTCTTCCAAAGTTTTAGGATCATCATACTGAATCTTCTCACTAATGAAGGATGGTATTCCACTTAGGTATCTCTGAATATTTACTGTCTCATCTCGGATGAAGGAGACATACTTCAATAGTTCTAGGAATCTCCTTTCATACTCATCAATGGTCATACTACCCAGCTTGAGTTCAAAGAAATCTTTCATCTTTTTTTCATAATATCTCTTGGTCAAGTATTTCTTCTCAAAATACTTCTTGAATTATTTCCACGTCACATTTTTCTCCTTAATGTGTTGCACCTGCACAAGTTGTTCCCACCACATGGATGTCTTTCCTTTCAATTGATAGATGGAAATTCTTCCCTCCATATGAGAAGAATAATTATGCAGTTAGAAATATTTCCTCATGCCTAACAACCATGTCTCAGCATCTTCATCCTTCTTGTGCTCTCCATAAAAAGTAGGAGGTTTTATATTATTCATTTCTCCTTTCAAATCATCCACCCTAGACCTCCTATGCTTCCTAACAGAGGATGGACTTGAGATACTATGTGCTCTCCTATGGGAATGCTTGTGGGAGTGATGGTGATGTATGATACCACTCCTTGATCTTTTTTTTTCCTCAGGGGTCTTGTGGCTTCCTGATTTACAGGAGCCACTCTCCTTATCTAAATTTTTCTCAATTCTATCTATGCTTTTGATTAACTTTGTGTTGAAGTATTCATGCTGCTCTTTGGCCTTCATAATCCTTTCATTATCATATTTATGGCTTTGGACATCTGTCTACAATTTTCTGATGGTCTCCACCAATTTTATGTTTTCATCCTTTCCTTCTCCTTGTCCATTGAAATTTGTTCCTTCAATTCCTGGATGAACATTCATTCCTCTTACCTCAACTTCATGACTGTAAGCTTCTTGTGCACCCTCCATCTCTATGCACTCCAAGAAAATTCTGTTATGTTTTGGCAGTAGAAAAATCTGCAAAAGTGTGCAGTCAACATAACTCTTGTTAGGCTAATTGTCTAAACCAAAACCATGCAAACATGTACCATTCTGGTTTATAAAGGATCATAATTCCTTCTATTGATTTTATGAGAAATTTTTATTATCCATAGATAATTTCTGGGTGAACAGTTGTCCTCTATTGTTCCATACCTTCCAATGACTTCTCCCTTGCCCAGTTCTAATTTTTGAGAAGGAAGTTATGACTATTTGAGCAATGGCGCTTCCTGGAAGGTGATCTATGTTCAATTGTTCTTAATTCTCAGAGACGAATTGGACCTTGGATCTGTTCTAGATCCTCTCTTCAGCTTCACATTCGTTTCCTAACTTTTTTTGATGCAGGGATATTCAATCAGGAACCTCATGAGATCCTTCTCTAATCCCTTATCTATTTCAAACATAATTTTTGGGCACTAGCCCCTTTTCTTCAGCCCCCCGAACACATGTAACCACGATTGTGACCCATTTCTATCAAATAGGTTCTTATCCTGTGCTTCGGGCCTCCGGGGCTTCGAAGGATCTTCCTCCATTACTTTACATTTTCCCTGAATGTCGATTGTCCAAATACTTAGAGGACGTACTGATCAATGGTCCTCCTACTGTGCTTAGATATACGGTGGATAGGAGCTCTGGGACTTCGGGCTTTGGCGGTTTCAAAAACTCTTCACTACCCAACTCTCGAAGTGCCGACCCACCAGATATCCCTTCTCCTACCTCCATGTGTCATCTGTGATCAACAATCACGATGGAATCTGACCTTCGGGTGTCCAGAAGTCCTTCGACCACAACTTCTCATGCCTTGAATTCTCCAGACTGCGAGATCTACTACCGCATGTCTCCTCCCTATGGATGGCGAGGATTTAATCCATACTTCGGATCTTTGGGATGCTTCATACTTAACAATTATTTACAAAGTTCCTCCGGAGTGCCAAGTCTCTAGACTATAGGATCTGGTGCCACGTGGCAGAACACTAGAAGAGGACACATGGCCCTGTATGAGGGGTGACAGATGTCAATATCTACCTGCCAATTCATCCTTTCAAAATATCAAAACATACTGACACATGGCATGCATTATGTGTGTCCATGCCACTCCCAAGTGATGTCACCGTCACGTAACTTCGAATGTTCGGGACTCCGGGACTTCGGAGGTTCGGAAGTTCTTCCAACAATTTTCCCCGAATGTTGAACCCCCAAACTGTTTGACCTTCTAGGGCCCACGAAGTACAATTTTCACCAATCATAGTGGTGACACATGGCCCACATCGCCAAGTGACATGTGTCAGGTTCCAATCGGTCCTAAGGGCCTGTCAAAAGCAAAAAAACAAGTGACACATGGTGGAACTAGGTAGGTCCACGTCACCCTCAAGTGACGTCACCGCTGATGAGCCACGAAATTACCATCATTTGACATCTTCTTTTCCTTCTTTTTAACCCTTTATCATTTACATATAACTTTGTCTTATCCATTTTAATTCCAATATGCAGGATTTAGGCTCAATATGTTTTCCAATTGCATTTCTTAATATTTCATTGGATTTTTTATTAACATTATGGGAAGTAGAGTGTTTTGTATTTACTTTTGAAGTGACAACTCATGCGTGGACAAGTCATTACGGGGTTTTTCTTTAAACGTTCACATATTCTTCAAATCAGGTTCATTGCACATCCATTTCCACAGATTCAGAGTAATTAAATGTTGATACAGTTGTGAGGTTCTCATGTTTTCAAATCAATTTGCTGCAGAATCCATGTAGCTACCTGCTGCAGAATCCTTGTAGCAACTTGCTACAAAATTAGGCTTGTACAACTTAGAACCACTTAAATATATATGTGTTCACAATATCTTAAGCTGATCGTGATCATAAAGTAAAAGTATTCCAGGTTTCCTTGGAAGATATATGAAGGATTTCAAGAACAATGAAGGCATATCAGCAAGGGGAATTAATGTGAATATATTCAGCGTGGAAATATATCAACAAGGAGATTAATTTGAAAAATTTCCATCATATGTAATGTGTATGTGAGCCTTCACCAATCAGCATGTAATATCAGTCCCAACACTTAATGTACATTAGTCCCAACACTTAATGTGAATCCCAACACTAAAATGATATCAGCATAGAACTTTTAGCATGTGCCCGTGAGTTTTAATGCAATATTCAACATATTACATTAATACCTTCAACATAATTAAAAGATCAAAATCATCATATTAAAGGCACGAAGGTATTACTCAACATTCAATGTGGGAAAACAATTAAAGAAATTAACACGGTAGCATATGCGTATAGTCACAACGTTCATCATTCAACATGTGCTAAATTCAAGGATAAGACACGACAAAAAACTATTGAACCAACTTAGCCATCGATTAAATGAAATCCATAGAATCCATAGGTAGTTGATTATTTAATTGGCTGATATGTAACAACATAACCCTTGGGCACACACCTAAAGGCATCTATGTTCCCATTGGCTTATTGATGGATCATATTGGAAACCAATCAGAGGACAACAATTTAGTTTATTTTTAGAGTTTGTTAAACCACTTAGCAACATAATAGGAGGAGGTTGTCGCTCCATGTTTAGAGCTTAAGACCCCCTTTCATTGTATAAATATGTGTACTCTCATAAGAGAAAGGGGACGACTAGTTCGTGTGGTCTCCTATTGTAGACATACTGTTGTGTAAGAGTCAAGAGCTCAAGTTCAGACTTAATAATTTTCTATCTATGTTGTGTGTGCTTATTGTTGTCCACTGGTGGTGATTTAAGATTGAGATAACAATCCTACCTATGAGGAAGGGCCCACTCACAAGTAAGGTTTTGTGCTGCATACAATCTTTTTGTGTTCTTAGATAGTTGTTAATTTGATTTTGATTTAGAATTGCATAATTTTATCTTTGTTCCAAACCTTGGCTGCACAATGGCCATTGGTTTTATGCTACAGAAAGATGAGTAGGATGTGCTAGGACTTAGATTTATGCAGATTATTAATTTCCTGATTAGTCTTTGCTTATATTAATACTATATGTCAAATCGTTTCTTGCATTTCTTATCTGTAACAGTATTTGGAATATCATTAACAAGTTGTAAATTGGAGAATTATATGATTTGTTAATCTAGTCTTGGCATATTAACCAAGTAATAGTTTCATTTTTGATATTTTAATGTGTGAGTTAAAATGAAATAGATAATTTTATTTGCGTTGCTTGGAGTGTTGCTGAATCACTTTATCTATGACCCCACGAGGTGAATACATGAGGGTATAGGGTTATGAGAGATCAAAGACCTTATCATGAGAGGTACCACCAGTTGGGATGGGGGTTATATCATTGTGACTTTATCCTTTTATGCTTTTCTTTGATTTATGCATAGTCTTGTTTAGTTAGTCTTTCCCGATAGCTGGGCAAAGTCCTTCTTTTGTGCATACTAAAACGAGTGCTTCGCAAGTTTAAACTGAACCCTGGGTTGACAAATTAAGTGAAAGAGAGTAAAGTGACACCATTAATTAGGAATCATATTTACACATTGTCATTTTGACGTTGTTTTCGGGGAGGCACTCAAGGAATTAGGAATTTTTCCTTAGGATCATTGTAGGAGCAATACCAAGATGAAGGGAACTCTAGGGAAACATCGACTACCCCTCTGATATCTCTTGTTCAGGATGTTGTGCATTAAAATCATCATAGGATGCATGATTTAAGTTAATAATATTTTCTCTTGTGGCGCCGTAAGAGAGAGCCATGATACTAATCTCTTTTGAAGGAATCTTGGAAGGAGGAAGAGGTATTCCACTCAAACAAAAATCAAGGAGAGGTTATTTGAAGAAGGTATGCATTCTGAAATTCATAAGCCTTCCATCACTTTTATTTGGAATGCATTGAAGAACATCTAAGTTTCCTAGGATAAGTGTGGAAAACTATGACTATATAAATTTTGTAATTTAGATGATGAGACACTCTATGGATTCTTTAGGATTCCCACGATGGTTATGTCAGGATCTCATCATCTCATACCACACTTGAACTAGATGCTATAACAAACGACCTCTGACCATTTCATTAAACTTTAAGGAGGTACTCTTTTCATTGTTGAATTCATGAATCTTGGAAGACCTCTCATAGCTTTGAAACTACAATTCTTGAAGTCCTAGGCATGCACATTCAAAATTGGCCTACAACAAATTAATCATATCTTGCAAATTATGATCTAGGTCAATTTTTTTGGTGGAGAAGAGAAACACATTGAGAAAAACATGCCAAAAAAAATTCAACGATTACCTCAGCCCTACACCTATACCCTTTGATCCTAGAATATTGACAAATTTGCACTACTCAATGTTTTTATGATGGTTGTGTTCCTAGATCAACTATTTAAACCATCATTATACACGAATCATAATGCCATGAGAAAAATGTGGAAGTTGTTTCACGAATAATGAGACACTTTGTGGCTCCTACGATGGTTATGTTAGGCTCTCATTATATCAATATCATAGATAATGTGACACTTCGTGTTCCCATGATGATTATGTCAAGATCTCATTATCATTATACCATGTTTGAATTAGATATTTGATTTTATTCTTGCTTCAGAGATTTTTTCATTAACCATAGGATCTTGCGAGGGTCATATCACACAACTTAGGCGCTAGGAATTTGCAATTTTTGGCATATGGGTGCATTACATTGGAAATTTTACACCTATAAAAATTCACACAAGCCTAGATCATCACTTGGAAGAAACAACTTGTTGATCAGACTCTTGTGGCATCTGGGATCACTAATCTCACCAAGGACAGAGCTCGGAAAAATTTCGGTAACTAAATGGATAGATCTTTAAAAATTGTTTCTAGGGTGTATCCTCCTACATATCTAGTTTACAACCTAATCATATCATTTTGATATCATGCCCTAATTACTAAGTCCCTATCTTGCACTAATACTACTCTTTGTTTCCTAGGTTGTTCTTTGGTATATTTGACCCATAAATTCTTCAAGTTTGAAAAGACTGTTTCTATTGGAAATACCTACATAAATCTACTTTTATCTCCAATTGGAATCAAGTCAATCTATCATCAAACAAAAATTTAAGTCATAAACAATGATTGTTGGTCAACGCTAGAAATAAATAACAAGAGATGTCTTATAACATGTTCTTAACATTTTTTATATCATTTCAAATCAATTTCAAAAAATGTTTGTACTAGAGATAGCCCTATGGATATACTTTAACTTGGATTTGGAATCACTTTTATCAGACATCAGACGAAGAATTTATAATCGAATTACTGTCGTGTAGTCTAGGCTGGCCACCACACATCAGCATGTAACAATGAAATTTTTTCAATGAATCCTTTAGAGATCCGTTTTATATGCATTAATTGCAATCATTTTGATGTTTATTGGAGGAAGAAAGTCATCATATCTATTTTCGTCCATAATCTCACCTTGTGTTGCAAGCAAAATGCTAATTTTTACAGGTCAAAGAAGGATCATGGACGTCAATCTACAAATGAGTTATTTTCAAAGACAAACTTTCATGAAATGGGCTTGTCACCAATACATGAAAACAAGTGCGCTATCATGTAATGTTGAGTTCTTGAACGAGCTATGTCTAAAGTTTGTTCCAGTTGTCAACCAACACCAACATCAAGACTTTTCAGATGGATGAAGAACAAAACAATTGAAGAATTGATTTCCAAACTAAAGACTAGTGATATAGAAGTTAAATTCTATGCTACATAACTAATTCCATTCTTGCACAAGAAGACCTAAAGCACCACAGTATACCAATGCATTTTCTTCTTCCCAGCTCAAAGCTAATTGCCTGTTGAAGTTAATAATTTCTTTGCCTATGTGGTTAGCTTTGAAAGCCAACAATTTCCTCGGAATATCATTCATGTGACCACTACTATCACATCACGACTTCAACCCACTTCCTTCCTCCATAAGACCTCCATAACTTCCTGCTCCGGCCAATCCTGACCCACCCAATAAAGTAATTTGGCTCACTTACAGTGCCAAGCTACCTCTCTAGTTTCAATAGTTGTTCAATAAACGAAGCTTGTTGCTACCAGTCCATTAAAGGTTTTTTCACTATTTACCCGCTGCTAATATTGTCTAGCACACCTCTTTCATTCTCAAACGTTTAACCATGTGTTATGAACATTGCAATATGTTTTCATCCTTGGTAGTACTTCACAGATCCACCCTTGCTATAGAAGCAACAAAATGAAAAAGTTCTAAGGATAACATTGGTACTGCTACATAAGAACTAGTACCAATAATCCATGTGGTTGTCACACAAAAATCAACTATAGGGGGGAGCTTGTAAAAAAATAACTAGGTGTTTTCACACAAGAACCAACACCTACCATCCTTGTGGTTGTCACACAAGAACCAACACCTACCATCCTTGTGGTTGTCACACAAGAATCAACCACACGATTGCTAAATAAATAGTTGTTGTCACACAAGAACCAACACCTACCAACCCTGAGGTTGCCACACAAGAACCAACCTTAGAAATATCTATTGTTTCCACACAAGAACCGACAGTAAATAAATCATTTGAAGGAATTCTCCAAGAGGAAGCGACTGTCGCCCCACAAGAACTCGTAGCAGAGTAAGTTGTTGCAGAAATGGTGTTTCCTCAAAGCTTCATGAATATTTCTCAAAACCAGGAGGATATTTTGCTGATACTCCTTGGTATAGATTCTCAAAGATGTTGCTCTTTTCCATGGGAACTTGTGAAGAACATGCTATAGAAAATCATATGCTTGTTGCAAAGTTCATGAACTTCTTAGGTAGGTGCAGGTACACTTCTTGTTTCTCTTTGTTTATCGGATTCATTGAATACTTTAGATTTGTATTTGGAAAACCACTTAAACCTCTTTTATTTTCTATCCTACTTCCTTACCATTTGTTATTTTTCCGAGGACGGAAAAAGTCTTCAGTTTGGGGGAGAGGGGTACCATCACCTTTACCTTCTTGGACCAAGCCATCATTTGTCATGCCCATACCATCCCTATCCTTTTTCAACCTAAAAATTTCACCACTTCATCTAAACCATGACATCGTCTTACTCCACTTCCACAATTTAAATCCATTCCAACACCTCCGAAAATGTCCCAAAATGAGAAGGACCAGAAGTTGTTCAAGGAAGAACATTAGTGTTGCTACATCAAGCATCAATGTTGCTACACAAGAACCAACATCAAGAAACCCTATTCAGATAAAATTCATTTAACACAGTGATGCACTTAGCTGTTGTGATCTGTGTGGGCCCAACATCTCATCAAAGAGGTATGGAGGCAGTTCTACTAAACAAATTGGCACTAGGCTAAGAAGAAGGATTTCAAACTTTCTTTTATTTATATGTGCATGTTTTCTTCCAACATGAAAATTTGTGGATCTTTATTCACATTGGTTCTTATGATTTAATAGTGGTTTTGAAAATGTCTTAGAATTATTGAAGTTAATCGACGTAATGAGTCTAGCCAAATCAATATGAGTTATAGTGGTTTTGTTAGAATTGGATACTCTAACGAATCACGGGAGAGAGAATATGAAAAATCCAAGACAACGATTTGAAAGTGACACTGAGGATCCAAATTCGAAGATACAGATGAAGATGAAAAATATGAAGGTCTTGTTGCTGCCACACAAGAATCAATAACAAGAGCGAAAAAGAAAAAAGGACACATTGTTATTGCTCCACAAGAACCAACAACAAAATAATAATAAAAAAAGTATTTGATATGGACAAGCCAAGGAAATGAATGTGTACCCCACAAGAACCATTAAAAAAAATCAAGTTGAGACTCATTAAAGGATACACTACATATGGTATGAGGATTGCAAATCATTTCTTCCATGTTGTGCTAAGAAATAGGCCATTTAGTCGAAGCAAACCTAATTGACAACAAAGGAAACATTATAGTATTGTCTCCACTTACCCTATTTTCTTGTGCAAATTTGAAGGAGACCTCATGACTTGATCTATGCTTTGAAGGGGAGCCATTACGATGAATTTTTTTTTGGTATGCATCGAAAAAAAAAGGAACATCATTCAGTGTGTACCCTTACAACTTGATTGTTGAGAAGGAGCATGGTTGCATGAGGACATGCAACATATACAGTTTAGGGGAGATGATGAGCCACAAAATTACCATCATTTGACATCTTCTTTTCCTTCTTTTTAACCCTTTATCATTTACATATAACCATGTCTTATCCATTTTAATGCCCATATGCAAGATTTAGGCTAAAGATGTTTTCCAATTGCATTTCTTAATATTTCATTGGATTTCTGATTAACATTAGGGGCAGTAACATGTTTTATATTTAATTTTGATGTGGCAGCTCATGTGTGGAGAAGTCATTACAAGGTTTTGCTTTAAAGGTTCACATATTCTTCAAATCAGGGTCATTGCACATCCATTGCCACATATTAAGAGTTATTAAATGACGATACAGTTGTGAGATTCTCATGTTTTCAAAACTGTTGAACCAACTCAACCATCGATTAAATGAAATCCATAGAATCCGGAGGTAGTTGATTATTTTAATTGGCTGATATGTAACAACATAACCCTTGGGCACACACCTAAAGGCATCTATGTTCCCATTGGCTTATTGATGGATCATATTGGAAACCAATCAGAGGACAACAATTTAGTTTATTTTTAGAGTTTGTTAAACCACTTAGCAACATAATAGGAGGAGGTTGTCGCTCCATGTTTAGAGCTTAAGACCCCCTTTCATTGTATAAATATGTGTACTCTCATAAGAGAAAGGGGACGACTAGTTCGTGTGGTCTCCTATTGTAGACATACTGTTGTGTAAGAGTCAAGAGCTCAAGTTCAGACTTAATAATTTTCTATCTATGTTGTGTGTGCTTATTGTTGTCCACTGGTGGTGATTTAAGATTGAGATAACAATCCTACCTATGAGGAAGGGCCCACTCACAAGTAAGGTTTTGTGTTGCATACAATCTTTTTGTGTTCTTAGATAGTTGTTAATTTGATTTTGATTTAGAATTGCATAATTTTACCATTGTTCCAAACCTTGGCTGCACAATGGCCACTAGTTTTATGATGCAAAATGATGAGTAGGATGTACTAGGACTTAGATTTATGTAGATTATTAATTTCCTTATCAGTCTTTGCTTATATTAATACTATATGTCAAATATGTGCTTGCATTTCTTATCTGTAAAAGTATTTGGAATATCATTAAAAAAGTTGTAAGTTGGGGAATTATATGATTTGTTAATCTAGTCTTGGCATATTAACCAAGTAATAGTTTCATTTATGATATTTTAATGTGTGAGTTAAAATGAAATAGATAGTTTTCTTTGCGTTTCTTGGAGTGTTGTAGAATCACTTTATCTATGACCCCACGAGGTGAATACATGAGGGTATAGGGTTATGAGAGATCAAATACCTTATCCTGAGAGGTACCACCAACTGGGATGGGGTTTATAACATTGTGACTTTATCCTTTTATGTTTTTCTTCGATTTATGCAGAGTCTTGTTTAGTTAGTCTTTCCCGATAGCTAGGTGACTTTCTTCTTTTGTGCATACTACACTGAGTGCCTCACAAGTATAAAATGAACCCCAGGTTGACAAATTAAGTGAAAGAGAGTAAAGTGACACTAGTAATTGGGAATCATATTTACACCTTGTCAATCGCCACATCATTTCGGTGCTCTAGGACTTCGGGGATCTCTTTCCCCCGCGCAACCACAAACCATTTCTTCCGGTGTTCCGAAACTCTAAACCTTCTTAATCTTTGGACACGTATCCCTTGGAATAGACAGTCCAGCTTGGTTCCGGACTTCAGGAATTCGGTAGTCTTCTCTGCTTCAAATGTTAAAATGGTCAGAGGGGCGAAGTCCAAAGGACTTCGGTGTTTATCGTCCACGCATATTCTCCGAATTCAATAGATCTGAGGGGTCTTTCCCATCCCGAACTAATCCAACGGCTCAAGTTTAACCTTGTGGCCCAATACCATGCTTACTGTGGTTTATCAAACCGCTATTCCTCCTGATCTTTCAAATACCACCCAGGATCTTTCTCAACGCCCTCTTGGCACTTTGTAAATCAATTTTGTCCCTTTGGACAACAATTCCTCTAAAATTTATTCTATAACCACTTGTACGACCCATTCAAGATTAGTGTTGAAACCTTGGTTCTGATAACAATTTGTAACATACCCAACCTCCCAGGCTGAGTCATGTCACTTCGAAACTTTCACGCTCTGATACCAATTTGTAACATACCCAACCTTCCCAGGCTGAGTCATATCACTTTAAAACTTTCACGCTCTGATACCAATTTGTAACGTTCCTCAGCCACCCTAGTTGGGGACAACACCACTACTCCAAAATCCAAACTACTCTGATACCAGATAATTAAAAATGTCCATGCCATGACATAGACCTGCTGGGCAATGGTGGAAAGAGCTCTTTGCGGAATAAATTACATATTACTTAACAGAAATAAGAAGAGATAACATGAAAGCATACATGTAGCGAAACACATGATATTATTATAAGAATCACATACATGCACTAAAATATATCATTAACCATTAAACACATAAATGATACTTATCTCTTAATTGTAGTGCACCGACTGCGTGCAGACCTTCCATTAACCTCTTAGCCTTAGACCAAGCTGCTTATCACTCTCAACAGTGGGTCACCCCCGAGCTGGGACTAGACTCCACCGGGAAAGGGATTCCTAGGCTAGGCAAGGACAACATGAAGTTGTACCAGTCTACAGGAAGGATTGATCCGGATTTAGGAGCGGAACAAAACTGATTAATAGACTGAATACAATAAACACAGGACAACACAAATATCTAGTGAACAATATCCTCTATTAAATAAATGAAATAGGTTGAAACTATAAAATTGCAGAACTGAAATACTTGCTCGAATGGTGGTAGCTATCTCTGAGAAGATATGTGGCTGCTACACACATCCGTCTGAGTAGGATGATTACAATGAGGCTCTAGAGGCATTTTTGATATTACTCATGAATGCCAAAACCCTAGACATCTAAAAACCTAACCCTAGAAGGTGAAACGACAAAAGTCATGTGGGCCCCTATGGGTAAGTTGGTACCTCAACTTCCCGAGGTCATAAATTTTGCATACGACCTTCGTTTTAGGCGTGTGATAGCCCGTTGGAAAGATCTTTGAGAAAACTACACATTACATTGTCAAACTCTGTCTCTGTCTACAATTTGACTATGGAAAGCCAAAAAAACTTTGTTTAGGGCTCCAAAATGGCCTTGGAAGTACAACAAGATGTGTTGACATAAAAACATACAAAATAAACCATTTAGATTAAGTGAGAGGCCGTCAGTATCCACCTAGAAGGTGTGTAGGGCTTCAAAAAACCCTAGAAGTGTAGAACCCACAATTACAAAGAAGTATAGAAGAACATGTTGAACTAAAAACGAACAAGAGGAGCCATTTGGAATAGGTGGGTGGCCACCAATATCCACTTGAATCAATCCTCCCCCCTTAGGAAACAATGGTCTCCATTGCGTTAAATTCCCCCACCAGGTGAGGAAACTTCTGCTGGATTTGGTCTTGGGTGAGCCATTTGCCTTAGTGGAGGGGTTTCCCTGCCTTGACAACCCAATAAATTTGGATCCTCTGTTGGCGAGTGCCCTTGACCTATGTGTCCACTATCTGATCAGTGGATGCTTGTTCCATGCATTCAGGGTTGATCTTTGTTGGTGTCAGAAGTTCTGCGATCTATGAGGTGCCCAATAATGGTGGAAAATATGGTTGAAGGAGGTCCACATTGAACACTGGGTGCAGGCCAAGGAAGGGTGGAGTGTTGAGCTCAAAACAATTTCTATCCATAGCCTTGGTGATAGAGTAAGGACCATAGCGAAGTGGGAGGAGATTCCGATGGGGCCATGTGAGATGCTCCTTCTGCAAGTGTAACCAGACTTTGTCTCCAACCTGAAACTGGTGCAATACCCTGTGTTGATCATGGCACTGCTTGTACTTAGCATTGGATTTCTACAAAATTTCCTGAACTTGTTGGCAGATGTGTTGAATCCGCTCAATGAATCTAGTGGCTTTGTTGGTCTTAGATTGAACATGAGAAGAGTCTGTCTGTGTGGTGGCAAGAGGTAGTGCAACATCAATGGGGCCTGTTGGCGACGGAAGTCACTCCTGGATTTCTTGCAGGAGCAGAGCCTGACGCCCATCAGTTTTATGTCACGATTTGTTTATAGATGGGTGATCAAATGGAAGGAAACTCGAAATAGTAGTGTTCCAACTCTGAAACCAGGCCAGGTATGCATGAGCAAGTGAGGTCTTGCGTAAATTTCAGACAGTGAGCTGTAGTAAAGGGTGAACAGGCGGAAGACTTGTATGAGAAGAGTGCGAAGATCTGTTATAAACAACAGGTTCCTAACAGATGGTAGAAGAAGGCATCTAAACACGAGATCGTCTTGCACTTAAACACAGAAAACCAGAGAATACAATAATGCCACGATAAATCATTTATCATAACAGAAATGCAACAATTTGCGCGACTCAGTCAATCACGAACTCTCTTAGCATGAGACGAAAATAAGATGGAGTAAGAAGAACTGTCTGTCATAAAACAAGAAATCTCATATACAAATACATAAGCTGAAAACTAGAATAGCTGTTAAGACATTACAGTCGGGAGCTCTGCTCAACCATCGATACCTACAAAAATACACAAACTGAGTCTATATACTCAGGAAACTTCACCTCACAGAGGCGTGTACAGTCACTCAAAGCTGGGTGTCCCTTCATTCAAACTCGTATTGATGTCTTATTTTAAGCACCATCTTAACTAAGCATGGCTTCTGTAAGGAGAGTAGCTGAGCCATTAAGTGCTGGGCTAGCGTGCGCAGACTTTTCTGTTGAGTCGAGGACTTCGGCATGGATTCTCTGAGAAAATCGATACACATGACCTCCTCGGGTAGACGGCTAGCCATAACCTCCATTCCCTCACTTAATGAATGAGTGGAAGTCTCAACCACCCGCACCTACCGCTATTTACTCCAGGCGAGAACAGTAAGGAGATCAGATCTGATGGCACCTGGAGTTTGCGATAATCTTCTCTACAATGGAACTCGACGCCTCCAACCTTCTTTATGCATCTCCTTCCTTTCCTCAAGTGACCGTGGGTTGTGACCATATGCTTTCGGCGTTCGCGAATATGCAGGGACTAACCTTCGCTGATTAGAATTGCGATGAGCGATATGCCGAGAAGGCTTAATCTGGCACCACGCGTCCTTCTGAGATCTGAAGGCTTAGAAATTACCCGATACCTTTGTGGTCCCGGGTCTGGGACTCTCCCGACATCTCGTGCATCGGAACACAACAGAGTTTCCTTTTGCACCTTGGAGTCGCGACGGGCGAAACGCCGAGACGGCTCAACTTGTTGCTAGGTGTCCTTTTTGGATGAATGGCTGAAAATGCTTCGTGGATGTCGCGGGTCCAAGCTCCTATGCTTTCGACGCTTCGCATATCGCGGCTGGGAGGAGGATGGTCCTTATGCTTTAAAGTCGCGATGGGAGAAAAGGCGAGGAGCCTAATCACGCTCCATGTGTCCCTCAGATCTGACGGTTCCAAACTCATCCGACGTTGCAGTGGGCTCCAGGTCCTGAATGATCTTGCCACTTCATGAATCGAGATATGATGGAGATATTTTTTGCGTGTTGGAGCTGCGATGAGCGAGGCGCCGAGATGGCCCTATTTGCTGCTAGGTGTCCCCTCTGGATGGACGGCTGAGATCCCTTTGGTGATATACAAGCGCTATCCACGACGCTAATCCTGGCGCAACTCTGCTAACCACGATCATCCGTCGATCGTTGATCTGCTCTATACATGGATCCTGGTCGTTGACAACATACTTTGCCTGTTCGCTTGATTGGAAGACGAAAAATGAGATTTTCCCATGCTACGCTCGGGTGCTTCTCGTGTAACTTGCAGATCCGAATGCTCTCGGTCCCAAGACGAGAATTATCGCTAACATTAGGCTCCATGGGGGATAGAGTCGTCCCTGTGATGCTCTAAGAACTCATTCCGCAGCTTCAGTGCATTGTTGTTGGGCTATGGAGTCATGCTCAAACATCCCGCTGCTGAGAATACAGGCCGAAAAATAAAAGTAACAAACTAAAGATACATGCTCAAAGGAGCTTATTTATATACAATCATAAACTAATAAAACACTTTAGATGGGGCTAGGTGAAAGCAGATTTCTATCATAGCCATTCAAGCAGCTTCCTGGATAGAAGCTCCTTCCTTCTGTCGATAATCACCAGCAGATAGTGTAACCGTGACAGCAGAACAGATACACTCTCCAATTTCTCCTCATAGGCTGGAGTTGAGATGAAATAGGGCGGCTCCAAGGCATAGGGGAAATTCCACTCCATGTATTTGCTGATAGGGTCATCGAATGAGTGGTGAATTTCGGAGAATTGGCGACAAACAACCTCTTCTACTCCACAATTGTTCACACGTGGCTGAAATTCTCTGACAAGCACATGTGAGTGGACAACTGTCATAGGCTCACTGATCTCGGGTGGCGGCTTCTCGCTGACTGCCTCTGGATAGAAAAAGAAATGCGCACTCAGTCGTTCCTCTGGTTCCTCCTCCTCTTTTCCATGCATTTCCCCATCCTGTGAAATGGGAAAGGCCTCCCGATCCTTCTCTTCAAACCCAAATGTAAATACATCATGGGAAATATCATGAAGGAAGAAAGAGAAATCCTCTTCCACAACAACTCCTTCATTTAAATCTGAGACAACAGGCTCATCGGGGGCAGATGTTAATGCGCTTACGAAATCTTCAATAATCTCCTCGAAAGAGCCATCTAGAACATCTGCCTTGGAGACTGGAAAATCCTCCCCATTGTTCTCAGATCCCGACCTTCCATGTTGGGCAGTGAGAGATTTTGCCTGCTCTATCAGTTCACTCAGAGCATCTTCTTCCCCAGTCTTCTATCCTTACAGCCTTCATCAGACATAATCATATCTGAGAGGATTTCTTCTTCTTGGTTCTCCCATGGGTCAGATTCATAATGACCATAAAGAGGACCCGTGGGAAAGCTTTTTTCATAATCATCCTCAGTAGAGATGCTAAGGGCCTCTGCTTCAAAGGATGGGAAATCTTCAGCGTATTGTTTAGCTTCCCACCTGTCAAATCTGGCAGTGATAGATTTTATCAGTTCCATAACTCCGCCCGAAGCGTCTTCTTCCTCCCTGGGATCTTTATAATCATTCATTGTAGAGATACCAAACTCATCTTCTTCAAAGGATGGAAAACCCTTTGCACATCGCTCAGCTTCCCACCTGTCAAGTTTGGCAGTGATAAATTTTATCAGCTCCATAACTCCGCCTGAAGTAGAAGAATGGGGAGGAGAAAGGACTGATTCCTGATCCAGGTCATCCTCATAGCCTACATAAGAGGCAACTCTATCTTGTATACATTTGTTGTAGTATCCCTCACAACATCTATGAAAAATCAACTCAGAGGGATAAAGCTCCTGACAATAGGCAGTGAAGGCTGCATGGAATTCACTGAGTGAAGAAATGCTAGCAGGGGGTAAAGAATGATACCATTTACGCGCATCCCCTRCTAACGAGAACATGAACATMTTTAGTAATACATCCTCRTGATGTATCTYCCACTGAYGCATGAGTTCATGAAACTCACTGAGGTGCTGAGCAGGGTTGTCCTCTTCACACTTTCCAAATATGGGCAAATAATCACCCCATTCATCCATAGAGRGGACAACATTAGGAAAACCAGGAATAGCAGAAAAATTAAAAGGAGCAAACCTGCGAGCAAGGATTTTCTCCATATCGGACCAATGAAGTCGCCAATCGATCCTTGAATCATGGAGTCGCCAGGTGAAAAATGTGCAGCTTCGAATGTGTCTAGTCCTTGTTCACCATCAGAGGCCAGATCTTAACATTATCGTTACCCCAGGAAACTTCTCAGGCTGAGAAAGCAGCCGCTGAAACCTTCTCGAGAAAGCTCCTCTGGGTAAGCTTTCAGGTGTGCCAACAGTGGCCACAACTGAAACAGTAAAGTGGAAACAATGGAGTCGCCACAGTGGAGTCGCCAGGTGCACAGTAGCAATCTGAGTAATTCTGATTTCTGATGCACCTTCAGAATCAGTTGATCGTTGTCGTTCTGCCCAGGGAAAATCTTCAACTTCGTCCCCGGCAACGACGCCATAAATGTTGGCGACGGAAGTCACTCCTGGATTGTTTGCAGGAGCAGAGCCCGACGCCCATCAGTTTTATGTCACGGTTTGTTTATAGATGGGTTATCAAATGGAAGGAAACTCGAAACAATAGTGTTCCAACTCCGAAACCAGGTCAGGTATGCATGAGCAAGTGAGGTCTTGCGTAAATTTCAGACAGTGAGCTGTAGTAAAGGGTGAACAGGCGGAAGACTTGTATGAGAAGAGTGCGAAGATCTATTATAAACAGCAGGTTCCTAACAGATGGTAGAAGAAGGCATCTAAACATGAGATTGTCTTGCACTTAAACACATAAAACTAGAGAATACAGTAATACCACGATAAATCATTTATCATAACAGAAATGCAACAATTCGCGCGACTCAGTCAATCACGAACTCTCTTAGCATGAGACGAAAATAAGATGGAGTAAGAAGAACTGTCTGTCATAAAACAAGAAATCTCATATACAGATACATAAGCTGAAAACTAGAATAGCTATTAAGACATTACAGTCGGGAGCTCTGCTCAACCATCGATACCTACAAAAATACACAATCTGAGTCTATATACTCAGGAAACTTCACCTCACAAAGGCGTGTACAGTCACTCAAAGCCGGGTGTCCCTTCAGTCAAACTCATACTGATGTCTTCTTTTAAGTGCCATCTTAACTAAGCATGGCTCCTATAAGGGGAGTAGCTGAGCCATTAAGTGTTGGGCTAGCGTGCGTAGACTTTTCTGTTGAGTCGAGGACTTTGGCATGGCTTCTCTGAGAAAATCGATACACAGGACCTCCTCGGACAGACGGCTAGCCAGAACCTCCATTCCCTCACTTAATGAATGAGTGGAAGTCTCAACCACCCGCACCTACCGCTATTTACTCCAGGCGAGAACAATAAGGAGATCGGATCTGATGGCACCTGGAGTTTGCGATAATCTTCTCTGCAATGGAACTCAGCGCCTCCAACCTTCTTTATGCAACTCCTTCCTTTCCTCAAGTGACCATGGGCTGTGACCATATGCTTTCGGCATTCGCGAATATGTAGGGACTAACCTTCGCTGATTAGAATTGTGATGAGCGATATGCCGAGAAGGCTTAATCTGGCACCACGCATCCTTCTGAGATTTGACAGCTTAGAACTTACCCGATACCTTTGTGGGCCCAGGTCCGAGACTCTCCCAGCATCTCGTGCATCGGAACACAACAGAGTTTCCTTTTGCACCTTGGAGTTGCGACGGGCGAAACGCCGAGACGGCTCAACTTGTTGCCAGGTGTCCTTTTTGGATGAATGGCTGAAAATGCTTCGTGGATGTCGCGGGTCCCACCTCCTATGATTTCGGTGCTTCGTGTCTCGCGGCTGGGAGGAGGATGGTACTTATGCTTTAAAGTCACGATGGGCGAAAAGGCGAGGAGCCTAATCACGCACCACGTGTCCCTCAAATCTGACGGTTCCAAACTCATCCAACGTTGCAGTGGGCCCTAGGTCCTGAATGCTCTCGCCACTTCGTGAATCGTGATATGATGGAGCTATTTTTTGCGTGTTGGAGCTGCGATGAGCGAGGCGCCGAGATGGCCCTATTTGATGTCAGGTGTCCCCTCTGGATGGACGGCTGAGATCCCTTTGGTGATATACAATCACTATCCACGGCGTTAATCCTGGCGCAACTCTGCTAACCGCGATCATCCGCCGATCGTTGATCTTCTCTATACATGGATCCTGGTCGTTGACAACATAATTTGCCCGCTCGCTTGATTGGAAGACGAAAAACAATATTTTCCCATGCTACGCTCGAGTGCTTCTTGTGTAACTTGCAGATCTGAATGCCCTCGGTCCCAAGACGAGAATTATCGCTAACAGGGCCCAAGGGTTGGAATACTAGCCCCACCTGAAATGGGGTATGGCCGGTGGAACTATGGAGAGCCTTGTTGTAGCTATGTTGAACATAGAGGAGACTCTCATCCCATGTACATGGATTCTTAGAGTTGTACATGTGCAGGATGTGCACAATCATCTGATTGACGACCTCTGTTTGGTCGTCTGTTTGGGGGTGGAAAAAAGTGGATTTAGTGAGCTTGGTGTCCAACAGTGACTAGAGACTCGACTAAAATGTGTTGAGGAACCTGTTGTCCCGATCGGAGATGATGGTATGTGGTATCTCAATATGAATCCACACTCGTTCGAAGAATATTTTGGCGGTATCTGCCGCTGTGATATTCTTCTTGCAGGCTGTGATGATGGCCATCTTCGAAAACCGATCAACGACCACAAATACAGAGTCATTGCCATGCTTGGTGGATGAAAGGCTAGACATGTAATCCATTGAGATGAATTCTTGGTGGATGAAAGGCTAGACATGTAATCCATTGAGATGGATTCCCAAGGCTTCTCAAAAGTAGGAAGAGGGGTGTATAAGCCTTGTTTCTTGATGTCTGGCTTGGCAATGGCACAGGTAGTGCAAGATCTGATATACTTGTTGACGTCCTGTCGAAGCTTTGGCCAATAAAAATGTTTTTGAAGAGTGGCCATAATTTTTTCCATGCCAAAATGTCTTGCCATCCGACTGTAGTGGGATTCCCAAATCAACTTTGCACGCTCGCTTGTAGGAACACAAAGATGGCCCAGATGGCATAACAGTCTGTCCTAAATGTGAAAATCGGTGATAGTCGCGCCTATACCCAAGAGATGATAGGTGGTGGTGAAATCCAGATATTGCTGATAAAGTTGGGGCCACTTAGATGCCTCATGTCCATAGGAATGGAGCACAGTGGTGAGGGCATCCATGAGAGGTCGACTGAGGTAGTCAACGATACGATTTGAGATCCTTGTTTTAAACTTGATGTTGAGATGAAACTGTTGCAAGTAGGTGGACCACTTCTAATGGCAGTCGTTATGAAAAATCCTCGTGGAGACAACCTTGTTGACTGCTTCTGTGAGTGTTGTGTTATATGCCAACAATACATAGAACTAGAGAACTCAAGAACTCAGACATTGATCCCTCCCTTGGTAGGTGATTTTCTGTTTATTTACATGGTTCATGTGATAACTTAGATATGACTTGGTATTATAATTGTTTCGTATATCATAAATGTGGATTTGAACAATGATCTGGATTTTATGAGCAGAATGAAATGACTACAGATTATTAATAGGTGCTTAACACAAAATAACAGAGATACAGTAAAACTGATTTTCTATTCAATAAGGAAATAAGTTGAAACTGTAAAATGCAGCGGAAACAAGCTTGCTGGAATGGTGGCGGCTTATCTGTGAGAAGAGATGTGACGGTTGTACTCATTCGTAAGAAGATGATTACAATGAGGCTTTGAAGGCCTTTTTACAATAATCAGGAATGAAAAAAATCCTAGACATCCAAAAATCTAACCCTAGGAGATGAAGCACCAAAAGTCATGTGGGTCCCGTTTGGGTAAGTTAGTACATCAACTTCCCAGGGTCGTAACTTTTGCATACAATCTCTGTTTTAGGCGTATGATAGCCCGTTGGAAAGGTATCATCGAGGAGATTCATTTTTGGGGATCAATCATGACTTCAGCTATAATTTAGAATATCGACCCCGAAAACCTTCATTTAGGCCCTCAAAATGGCCCCAAAAGTTAAAACTGCTAAAAATAGTAAATTGTCAAAATTGTCAGAAAACTATTTTGAGCTAGTTGAAAGAGGTGGGTGGCCATCGATATCCACCTGGATCAATCCTCCCTCCTTAGGAAACAATGGTATCCATTGCGTTGAGTTCCCCCATCAGATGAAGAAATTTCTACTGAATTTGGCCCCGGGTGAACCACTTGCCTTGGTGCAGGAGCTACCCTGCTTTGACGACTCGATAAAGCTTGATCCTTTGCTGTCGAGTGCCCTTGATCTGTGTGTCCAAAATATGATTGTTGGATGTCTGTTGTATGTAGTTGGGGTTGAACTCTTTTGGTGTCAGCTGCTCTGCTACGTTTGAGGTGTCCAATAATGGTGGGAAATAAGGGCGAAGGAGATCCACGTTGAACACTGGGTGTAGGCCAAAGAAAGGAGGAATGTTGAGCTCAAAAGCATTATCCCCCACAGCCTTGGTGATGGTGTACGACCCATAACAGAGTGGGAGAAGCTTCCGATGGGGTTTTGTAAGACGTTCTTTCTGCAAGTGCAACCAAACTTTGTCGCCCACCTGAAACTTATGTGGCCCCCGATGTTGATCATGGTGCTGCTTGTACTTGTCATTGGACTTCTGTAGGATATATTGAACCTGTTGGCGGATGCGCTGGATCCTCTCAATGAACCGGGTGGCTTTGTCAGCTTCAGTTGGAGCAAGAGATGAGTCGGTCGAGGTGACTACAAGGGGAAGTGCAACATCTATGGGACCCAATGGATGGAATCCCAACCCCACTTGAAAGGGGCTGTGGTCGATTGAGCTGTGCAGGGCTCTGTTGTAGCTATGTTGGACATAGGGAAAGCTCTCATCCCATGTGCGAGGGTGCTTTGAATTATACATGCAAAGGATATGCACAATCATTCGATTGACGACCTCGGTTTGACCATCTGTTTGGGGGTGGAAGGTCGTGGATTTGGTGAGATTGGTGTCCAGCAGTGACCAGAGGCTTGATCAGAATGTGCTAAGAAATTGACTATTCTGATCTGAGAAAATGGTTTGTGGAATTCCAAAATGTACCCAGACTTGTTCAAAGAATAGCTTGGCAATGGCCTCTGCTGTGATGTTCTTCTTGCATGCAACCAGAATCGTCATCTTAGAAAAGCGATCAACAACAAAAAAAACATAGTCATTTCCCCGCTTGGTGGACGAGAGGCCCGACAAGTAGTCCATTGAGATGGATTCCCATGGCCTGTTAGGAGTAGGAAGAGGGGTGTACAGGCCTTATTTCTTAGTGGTCGGTTTGGCAATAGTGCAAGCAGTGCAGGATCTGATATATTTACTGACCTCCTGTTGAAGTTTCGACCAGTAGAAATGTTTCTGTAGCATCGCCACTGTCTTTTCGACACAGAAGTGTCCTGCCACCAAACTATAGTGGGCTTCCTAGATCAGCTTCGCTCGCTTTCTTGATGGAACACAAATATGGCCCAGACGACACAATAACCCATCCTGAATATGGAAATTATCAACAACTGTGTTTGCACCCAACATTTGGTAGGTGGTGGAAAAGTCCGAGTCTGACTCATAGAGTTGGGGCCATCCAGAGGTCTCATGGCCGCAGGATTCTAGCACCATGGTGAGTGTCGTGACTGGTGGTCTGTTGAGGCAATCAACGACGCGATTGGTGCTTCATGTTTTATACTTGATGTTGAGGTAGAATTGTTGCAAGTATGTGGACCACTTTTGATGGCGATCATTCTGCAATTTTTCTTGTGTCTGCATAAACTGCAATAGCTTATGTTCAGTGTGGATGATTGTCTCATTCCCAAGAATGTAATGTCTCCACTGGCAGTGGACTTTCACATTGGAGTACATTTATTTGTCGTAAGTAGGGTGTTTACGGACAACATTTGATAGTGTCTCAATATGATAGGCCACGGGGTGGTCGTGCTGAGTGAGAACGACGCCCACCGCATAGTCTAAAACATTTGTCTCAATCTCAAAGGGTTGTTGCAAGTATGGTAGTGAAAGTACTGGGGCTAAGCACAAGCGTTGTTTCAAATCGTCGAACGCTTGTTGTTGGGACCGGCCCCACACAAATTTCGCCTTACCACCACCCTTGGTTATTTGGCTAAGGGCCCATGCAATATGGGAGAATCCCAACACGAACCTGTGGTAGAAATTGGCAAGTTCCAAGAAGCTTCGAAGTACAGTGAGTGTGGTTGGGGCTGGACAGTCACGGATGACTTGGATCTTGGATGGATCCACATGTACACCATGCTGATCAATTATGTAGCTCAGGTAATGGACCCTGTTCATGCCGAAGGAACATTTTTCCAAGTTGGCATATAGCTTGTGCTGTCGCAGGGTGTGCAGAATCTGTTGAATATGATGCAAGTGTTCAACCCAAGTCTTGATGTAAATGAGAATGTCATCCAGATACATCACTACAAAATTATTAGTGAATGGTCGCAAGATATCGTCCATCATCCTCATGAAAGTGGCTAGAGCATTTGTCAAACCAAAGAGCATGACCAACCATTCAAAAAGGTCTTCCTTTGACTTGAAGACAATTTTTCATACATCTATCTGTTCTATCGGGACCTGGTGGTAGCCAGACTTCAGATCAATCTTACTGAAGTATTTGGCCCCCGTGAGTTGATCAAGGAGGTCGTCGATTCGGGGAATCGATTACCGATTTCTGACTGTGATTTTATTCAGAGCCCGATAATCAATGCAGAGTCATCAGGTTCCATCTTTCTTCTGTACCAACACAATTGGGCTCCCGCAAGGTGATGAGATGGAACGGATGTGCCCCTTGTGGAACAGTTCTTGGATCTATTGCTTGATCTCCTCATTCTCTAACAGAGAGTGGCGATAGACTATCCCATTGGGCAACGATGCACCGGGGGTTAGATCGATGGGGTGCTTGACCTGAGAGTGTAGAGGTACCTCGGTAGGTGAGGAGAATATATCTAAGTATTCTTCCACGACCTTATCTACTTGCTTCTGCTGTGTTGAGAGGTCGGTCGTGGAGACCCTGGTTGTGGTCGTGATCTTTCGTTTATTCTGAGAGGCAATCACGAAGAAAACAAACTTCTCCATCTGATAGATGACCTTCCTGCATTGCTTAGCAATGATCAAGGATATAACACTAGGTGGGACTGCCTCAGGTATCCTGTACAATTTCCTGTTTAAAGTAATAATAACACTACGAGGCCTAGACTCATATACAACATGACGTTTCCATAAATAAGGTTGGCCCAAAAGAACATCACAAACTTCAAGAGGAGAAACATTACACAATACCTCGTCTTTGAAGGGCTTGATGTTGTACGACAATCGACACTATTCGCTGACGCGGAGATTGCTTCCTTGGCGGAGCCATCCAATGGTGTAGGGTTGTGGGTGCGGTGTTGTCGACAGAGCCAACCGCTTGACGACCTCTGCTAATATGAGGTTCTTCTAGCTACCACTATCCACAATGAAGTGCAACGGGGTGCCTTTTACCCACATCTGTGAATGGAAGAGGCGTTCTCCTTCTTCTGGCTCCTCTGGTTCACCAGGCTGGAGCTTGGTGGTAGCAATGGTGGCACTGGGTTTCGCGTCAATGATTTCGTCTTACCCTTTCTGGTTCTGTTTCAGAGTCTGAACCCACATATGAGTCAAAGGCTTTCACTTCGGCCACCAACGACTGGTTTGAGCGACAATCAACAGTGTATGCCAAGGGCTCTTATGGAAGTCACAGCACTTCCCGGTATCTTTCTTTGTCTTCCCGGTGTCCTTCTTTGCTTGCGACTTGGACTGGTTGTCCTGATACTGTCCATCTTTGCTCTGTCTTTTGTTCTGTGGGTTGGGGCCGCCCTTTCCCGGATTTTGTGCCCAAGGATGAGATGTCCAAAAATTTCATTTCGGTCTGGATATATCTATGTAGAGCACCGCGATACTTGAGCACCAGATGTCGCTCCAAATCTTTGATACCCAACTTGGTGCGCAAAGTATGAAAAATATTCGTGAAATCTGGCACTGCTTGGTCTCTTTATTGCCGCACTGTGGTCCATTTGGTATACAAGTCATCATAACTTCCAAAAGGGTAGTATTGTTCCTTAATAGCATCCCTAAAGGAATCCCAGGTCGTTGTGACTGTAAATAATGAGGGTTTCTCTGTTTCCTTTTGCTCACAGAAAGTTTCCCACCAATCTTTGACATGGGGAATGGCTTTGAGGAGCACAAAAGTAATCTTTTCTCTATTCGAAAAGTTATGGACAGAAAAATACCCTTCTAGTAGATCCAACCACTTGTCTACAACATCTGCGTCTATCTGACCTTCAAATATAGGAATATCAAAGTTTATTTGTACCTTGAAGGGGGTGGCGTCTCTGCTCGAAGAAGATGAGTCGCTTGTTGGGAGTTGACAAAGGATTTGCGTGAAACTATCCATCATCTCGTTCCTTTGTTGCGTGAGGGCTTCCTCAATCAACAATTTGAAAGGATTTCATGTCCCATCATATTTCTTTTCTCCTACCATGAGAGGTCACTTGGGTGTGCGAGAGCTTTTGTCCTCAAGAGAAACAAGCTCGAGACCCAACTCTTTGTACTCCAACCTCGTTGGGGACATGCATTAAGACGACAAGGAGTAGATCGTCCTGATACCACTGATCCGGATTTTACGAGCATAAAAAAATGACTACAGATTATTAATAGGTGCTTCACACAAAATAACAGAGATATAGTAAAACTGGTTTTCTATTCAATAAGGAAATAAGCTGAAACTGTAAAATGTAGCGAAAACAAGTTTGCTGGAATGGTGGCGGCTGCGCTCATTCGCAAGAAGATGATTACAATGAGGCTTTGAAGGCCTTTTTACAATAAACATGAATGCCAAAAACCCTAGACATCCAAAAACCTAACTCTAGGAGATGAAGCGCCAAAAGTCATGTGGGCTCCGTTTGGGTAAGTTAGTACATTAACTTCCCGGGGTCGTAACTTTTATATACGATCTCCGTTTTAGACATATGATAGCCCGTTGGAAAGGTATCGCCGAGAAGATTCATTTTGGGGGCTCAATTATGCTTTTAGATATCATTAAGAATATCGATCCCGAAAAACCTTCATTTAAGCCCTCAAAATGGCCCCGGAAGTTAAAACTACTAAAAATAGTAAATTGCCAAAATTGTCAGAAAACTGTTTTGAACCAGTTGGAAGAGGTGGGTGGTCACCGATATCCACCTGGATCAAACAAGCACAATGAGTAGAAAATTATGAAATTATCAAACCAAACCTCCTGCAATGGGTGTAGTTGACACTATCCATGCACATCTCACCTACAAGTAAATGCATTCACCTACAAGTAAATGCATACAAAAGATAAATGAAGTAAATGCATACAAAAGATAAATGATGAGAAAATATTAGACCTCTAATCATATAACTTGCGAGTCCCAAATATGTTTGTTTCTTAAAGAAACTAAGTGACTTATAGATAGGATCAAATATGAGGATAGTGCTTCCATTCCACCGAAAATAGAATAGAGTCTAATTTACGTTTCATATTATGAAATGAAAAAGGATTCAATGAATATATATTACTTGGGGAAATCCCAATCATTAGGCGGAATAGGAAATGGATCCGCCTTAATTAGTGGGCAGAGCAGGGGCACCACACCCTACACAAGGAAAATCTTTCACCCATAAAATATCAGGGGTCTATTTGTAGTTCCTCAATTCAAGAACTGGCAGTTCCAACGATCCCAATGCACAACTGTTGTTGTTGGTAGCAATCAAACATAGATAAATCCAGTAGGCATATCCAAGGTCCTAGCAATGCTGGCCCTACCTCACCGCAACTCCGTCCCCTCCCAGCAAGCTAGCTAGAGGAAAGAAATTGGGTCACTCGGGCCTTACTAAGAGGAGGGTCCTTGCATGCTTTTGATGGTTGACTTCGACTTGATCCCAAGCTTAACCAACTCAAGATTTATTGATTGTTGACTTCGACTCGATGGCCGGCTTAACCAACTCAGGATTTATGGGTACTACCTATCTATTCAATAGAGAATGCCCTGGTCGGAATCACAATTGGAAACAGGGGCGTAACATTGAGAAATCATGCAATATCAAATGGATATGAGAGAGAACTGCAAATTGATTTATTATTATGCCAGTGGTGGATCGACTGTCGGCCTTGCCACTAGAGTGGTCCTCCTTTAGTTGTCGTGATGGTACCTCTCACCTAAAATTGTAATATTCCAGTGCCGGGCGCACCATGTGGTACTTCGTGCCAGGAGATTATCAACCATTCGGCCATAAGAGCATGCATGAGCTTGATTGCAAAGTGTGAACTATTCGTGAATAGGTCATATGGGATGCCTTCCAGCTAGACTCGTCGTTTCAACTTCTGTTTGATGTAGGCTGCAGAATAATCTTCTCCTATGGTTCAAGCTGTGGCTTGCACCACTTTGTTGCTGCTAATCGGTCTGAATTCCTCAACTACCACGGCTGTGAATTCCTTTCTCATATTTGCCTGGGATGACACATATATGCATAGATTAAGAAAAAAACATTATGAAATGTTTTACAGGTGTAAACAACAATCGTCTACTGCATGCAATTGCATTATCCATGTGTATGCAAGCAAATGACTTTTCCAAGTGCAATTAAGAGTCACAATTCAACTGTATTGTCCATGTGTCTGTAAGCAATTAACTTTTCCGAGTGCAAGTAAGAGTCACAACTCATATTTATTTGTGTTAAAATATACAACAACCCATATTTATTACGCCGAAAGGCATACACCTATTGATAATGGGCACAGATAATGATCTTTTAACCTTAAACCCTAATCTGATGGCTATGCATTGAAGATGCTGGCATATTCTTATTTGTCCTCCAAAATCAATGGGTCCGATTTATTGTTCATAACTTTCTTGCATTTATCAAGGCATCCGTTAACATGTTTACTTTTTAACATTCACCTAATCACATTAAAAAATTACTGTAAGGATATGTAATTGCCACGTTAATTGCCACGTTTCATATTACCACAGACGGATTACAAATTACCACAGACGTTTTATATTAGCGGTTGTGCTAGTGTTATAACAGTTTAATGTTAGGACAACGCAGTGTAGTAAATGTAGATGTCATTACCGAGGAGCAATGGCTTCCCCAAGAATACAGCTGCCAAACAAATTAAAGAGAGCAGAGTAACAGATGGAGAGATTAATGCAGGTCGTAACGCTAATTCGGGAGCAAATAGATCTGTTTTTCATGTAAATTTTTGGGCCAGAATCTGGTTAGATTTTCAGGGGTAGTTTGAGTTTCTTATGAATCAAAGTATCATGTATTTCAGAACCTTATCCCAGGGGTTTTGCTCCATTTTAAATCAACCCAGATGTGCTCAGAAAATCGATCAGAATTCTAGATTGACTGAAAATTTAAAAACAAACAGCAGAAAAACCTGCCCGAAAATTAACTCAGAAAAGAAAATTACTCCCTAGTTAACCCACTCCATGACTTAATCAATACACCCAATAAAATCAAGAAGTACATTATTAATACAGCCAATCACACAGTTGCAATAAAACTTCAATTTTGAAATCCAATAAAATACAAATTTTTAATTTATTTTAAACACAATTCAATTATTATTGAAATCTGCCAAAAGAGAAAAAAATAAATAAATTTAATTCAATTATTATTGAAATCAAATAAATTTAATTCAATTATTATTGAAATCGGCTTAAGTTAAACATTGGAAAAGAGCAAAAAAAAATTTAAATCAAAGTTGGAACTAATAGCTGGTCAACGAGGACTCATTGCCATAGTCCCTGACCTCCGCAGGGACTAATAACAACTATAGCTGAAGTTGAAGTTCAACGATTACAGAGGCATTGTAAAAAGGTTCCACTCTACTAATTTAGTTAGTTGTATTAGTGAAATAAGTAGTTTACTTTGTAGCTTGTGTTCTTCTGTGAAGAAAAGAACGGATTCAAATATCTCATTGGCAATCTTGTGCTAATTAATTTTATGCATCACAAGAAGTGGCTATTGGATTATTCATTTGAAAACATTCCTATATAAGGCATCAGAGGAGTCTCCCATCAATTGTGAAGGGCAAGGAAAACACATTGCAATAGAGACTTCTCAACCAGATAATATTACTAAAAACATAATATAGAGAACATTACTAGAACATATTATATAGATATACGCTCTAGGCTAAGAAGTAAAATACAGTATGATCTCACATGCATATGTCAGGTCGCTCATCAGAAAGTAGTCCAAGGAAAAACTTATAGTATTTTTGGTTGGTGGATAAATCCATACAGTGCATGAAACAAAGCAACGTCTGTCAAAGATGCAGCACACATCTCAAGCAGTTTCCTTCCACCAACAAGTCGAATGCTTTGTTTATATCTGAAAGAGGGAGCTCATGTGTAATAAACTCTTCCACGCTGATCTCCTGCAACAGCCACATTAATAAAAGAAAATGTTTGATAATCTTCACCACTGAAAACAAATTTGAAAATTAACAAATGTCATGCATGTGTTTGCACCTTGTTCATGCATCTTTCCACCAGGTCCGGTAGTTGGGTTTTCCCCTTGAATCCCCCAAATGTTGATCCGTCTATCCTCCTTCCATCGAAAAATTCTAATGGACTGAGGCTTATCTTTCGCGGGCTTGCATCGATTCCAACCAGCACTGCCAAACCCCACCCCTGTGGTAGATTAATACACATTAAAGTACCTCATCAGTTGCAGTGCAAGTTGCAGTGCAGGGGCTTCAAACTTTTTCAATTATTGAGAAAAAGGCAAAGAAGAAGATGAATATTACATCATGTGCAGATAAGAATGCCTGGTACATTATATCTGCATGTCCAACGCACTCGAAGCTATAATCTACGCCTCCATCCGAGATATCTCGTATCACCTGCCCACAAAATGGGCTCTTAGAACTTTATAAACTTATGAGCTAATAAGAACAGATTTTAAAGGGTGTCCTGAGGATGTAAATAAAAGATATTCTATTTCATGAAGCTACCAACAAGTTCAGAGGTGGTGTTTTTATAGAAGAGAATATGAAAAAATACCTCGTTTATGGGCTTGGACTGGTCTTTTGAGTTGATGCATTCAGTCACTCCCAGGGCCATGGCTGCAGGCAGATTTTATAAAAAAATTGTGAATTTCAGTCTCTGTGTTAGCAAGTTGCAGAAGTGGATATGTTCATTTACCTTTGGGAAACTTTTTAGGGTTGGTGTCGACTCCAATTATTCTGGATGCTCCTCTCGCTCTCGCGCCCTCAGCAACCTTCCAAATATTGTCAGAGCAAGTAAATAAATTATGAAAACATTCTCCAATTTCGTGACAAGAAAAGACAAGACAGGATGCAAATTTGGTGAAAATTTACTGACCGCAAGACCGACTGCGCCGAGACCAAAGATGGCAACTGTTGATCCGTATTCTACATTAGCTGTATTCCATGCAGCCCCAACTCCTGCAGATCAGATAACCATGACTATTATTAGGTCAAGAGAGCAGATCAGATAACCATGAATATCATTGGGTCAAGAGAGGTGAATATTATTTGATAAAAAGGCTAAAGATGTTATTTCCCATACATAACATCACGAAAGATCCATGTTAGCTGTAGATTTGTGGTATATGGGATAAAAAATATACTGTAAAAATATATTTATTCAGATCTATGTTACCTTTAAAATATATTTATTCAGATTCATGTTAGATCCATGTTACCTTTAGATTTATGTGCCTGGGATAAAAAAATATACAGTAAGAATCTATTTATTCAAAAATCTTTAAAAAAATATATATTTATTCAGATCCATGTTACTGCCTGGTATAATAAAAAAAATACAATAAGAATGCACTTATTCAATAATATTTAAAGAGTGCAGATTTATGTGCCTGGCATCAAAGGAATACAGTAAGAATCCATTTATTCAATAATATTTAAAGAGTGCATACAGCTTGAAGTTTGTATTGCACTTATTTAAATTTGTATTGCATTTATTTAAAGAGTACAAACAGCTTGTAAAAATCTATTTATTCAGATGCATGTTAGCTTTAGATTTATGGTACATGGAATAAAAAGAATACAGTAAAAATATATTTATTCAATAATATTTAAAGAATGCAGATAGCTTGAAGTTTGTATTGCAATTATTTAAAGAGTGTAAACAGTTTGAAGGTTTTATTGTATTTATTGTTGGCAGGGCTTGGTTTTCAAATGTATATAAATTATTAATTATAAAAAGTATAACTTATTATGATTATAAAGAGCATAATGAAAATAGTCAAATGTATATTAATAATTGACTGTAAAGAATATAATTTATTATAATTATAAGTAATTAAATATATATAAATAATTTACTATAAAAAAATATAACTTATTATAATTATAAAGAGTATAATGAAAGTAGTGAAGTATTTTTTTTAAGAAGTTATAAGTTTAAATTCAAAGAGAGAGGTAGAGTATATATTTTCTTAGATTCTAAAATCTTAAAAATAGATTATTATTATTATATAAGTTGATATTTCATTTTTATAAATTTAATAATTTAAATTAAAAAAAAAATCAGTTTTTTTTAAATAAAAAATAATTAATTATAATAAAAAAATGATTAAAATATAATATAATAAAATAAAATAATATAAATATATTTTAATATTTTATGATTAAATAAAAAATTATAAATGTATATTAATCATTATGTCAATGAAGTAATATCTTTTAGTTACTGGATACTTACTAACATAATATATTATTATATAAAATAAGTAAATTTAGTATTGAATTTTTTTAGTGATTCAACTATTAATTATGAAATGAAAGATGTTTGTATGATTGACTAACAATTAATTTAATTGTTCAATTGTTAATTATGAAATAAAAGATGTTTGTATAATTGGCAAAAAAAAAAATATATCTTTATACACAATGATACCTATCCACATTCACTAACTGTTAATTATTGAATAAAAGATGTTTATATAATTGGAAAAAAAATGTCTTATCATTATACATAATGATAAAGACACATTCACTATCAACTATTAATACAATTGTGATAGTATGTAAAACATCAATCAATCAAAAACAACTTTAACCATAAATGATAACATCAAACATTAATTAATTTTGATTACTATAAGAGTGAGCTAACTAGGGAGTAATCTTTTTTTCAAACATCAATCAATCAAAAACAACTTTAACCATAAATGATAACATCAAACATTAATTAATTTTGACTACTATAAGAGTGATCTAACTAGGGAGCAATCTTTCTTTCAAAGTTATTTTTTATTTCAGGCTAATTCAGAACTCTGATGGATTTTCTGAACATCTAGGTTGATTTAAAATGGGGCAAAACCCTTGGGGTAAGGCTTTGAAATGCATGCAACTTTGATCCATGCAAAATAATATATGATTGGACAAAATCCAACGAAGTAAATTTGGACAAAATCCTTATTTTTTGTTGTTTAAATTAAATTTCTGAATGCATAAATGAATTCAGCTGTATGAAAAACCCCTAAAACACCCGAATTATATAAGATCCAACTATTCATCACCAAAATCAAAAAGAAAAAGTGACACAGAAAAAAGAAAAAGAAAAAAAAAAAAAAAAAACTAAAAAAATATAACGTTTATGTAACGTTTAGATTACAGCTTGATTTAATCCCAGAAAATTATGAATCGATTGTTTAATATTGAAAAATTACGAGGGCAAATTGGTGTGATGGATGGGTTCACAGACCTGTCGCGATTCCACAGGAAAGAAGGCATACTTTTTCCAGAGGAGCCTTCGGATTGATTTTCACGACACAGGCATAGTCAACAACAGTGTACTCGCTGAACGTTGACGAAAAGAAATGATAAACCGGTTTTCCCGAAAGAGAGAAACGAGACTTGTTATCGCTCCGCATCACGGTTCTAAAGGCGTCGACTCTGAAGTTTCCGCATAAATTGGTCTTCTTGGACTTACAATAAACACAATTTCCGCACTCTCCAGAGAACAAAGGAATCACATGATCTCCTTCCTTGAGATCTGTTATGCCTTCTCCCACGCTCTCCACAATCCTGCAATTCATCTAATGCTCACAGTGAACTATTTCTTTCTTTGCGATGGAAACAATAACGAAATGAAACAATAAATTGGTGAAATTCAAACGAATCTCCGCATACCCTGCAGCCTCGTGGCCGAATATGCGTGGAAATAGTTTCTCATCCTGCATGCCAAATAAAAGGAAAACGCAGGTAGAGATAGCCTGATCAGCCTTGAAGTAACCGGATGCTAAATTGGGGAAAATTTTCAATATGCTTATATATATATGAATTTCAGTAATGAATAACTTTGAATTAGGAACGAAAGGATTAAATGTTACACTGGCCTCGAGCATCCAGAAAGTAAGGTCGGAGTGACAGAGGGAGGTGTGGGTGATTTTAATGCGGACTTCCATCGAATTCGGTGGATCTACTTGAATTTCTTCAATAACCAGTGGCTGCTTCGGCCCCCATGCTACAGCCGCTGTTGGATAATTTCAACCAATTAATTATTTGTTTAAAACGATTTAGAAGCACAAAAAAAAACAAAACCCGAGAAATCTGTTCAATTTGGAAAAAAAATTCCAATTTACCTTTGCAAGTGATGACTTTACCGGCTGTACTACCCATTCTTTGAAATCGTTCACAGAGATCTTTCATGGCACTTTCTTCATTCAACGCTTCCATAACTTTGCAATCAGAGTCCTTCACGATATCTTTCAGTCTCAGATTCAATTGCATTTATAGATTTGAAAGGGAAGATCGGATATATACGTACAGAGAGCTTCTAAAAGTCAAAGAGTACAGCCAAGCTATTCAGAGTATTATATGCATTTTTTTTTTCCGTCTTTTGGCCGTGAAAGGCGTTAAACTTGGTTCTATTGCTCAAATGGAATTCATTGAATTCTGAAATCACAATCATTGATTTATTGAGAAGACTAAGAATATTTCATCAATATTTAATCTTGTCCATACAAAACTTATTAAACACTAAAAACCTATAAATGAAAGTATCTCTAACCAGCACTCAAGATGCTTCCCACATGTCGATGGATTTTTCACCTAATCTTTTGCTGATCTTCTCTTCATGCAAAAATCTTGTCCGTGGGTTGCAAGAATAATGAATGCAGGTCACATAATGATTCCACCCAGTCTGCCTCAGATTAAGAGGTAAAATAAATGGACCAATCACTGAAGAAACAAATGACTATTAGTATTTAATAAAAAAAATGAGAACAAATTTAAAGTCAACCCTCTTACTAATAAGGAGTCAACCACATGACAAACAGTTTAAATAACTTTTATAAATATAAATATATTATCTTTTATAATATTATTTTATTTTTTTAAATGAATAATAATATTTTAATAGTTTTTTGGCTGTGTAATAAAACATAAATAATAGTTTGCACGTTGAGATACACAATCTGGTCCGACTTTAAATCCGGATCAACCTTGAAACAAACCCATACTATCTAGACCATTTATTTAAAAATAAAATTATAGTAATATTGTCTAATTGACTTTTTCAATTTTTTAAAGAAATTGTTTTGAGTGGTGTGCACTTGGTTTAATATATAGATTTATTATTTATTTTATTTGTTTTTATTTTTTCATATTTTAAAAAGAATAGATTTATATGGTAGGTTTTAGAGGCATCATCAATCTATATATATATATATATATTTTAATTAAAATTTATGAAAAATAAAAAAATTATTTATTTATTTTTATTAATGTTTAAAAATAATTTAACAACTTAAAATTATTTATCAAATAATTAAAATTATTTTAAAAATTTAAATTTTCAAAAATATTATATATCTCCATGTGACGGGACGGGAGTGTAGTCTGTTTATAAATTGCCCCCTTTGTCTTTTCATGTATGGAATAGTTACTCTGTCAATACCTGCTGTACAGCCATCGCAAAATGTCATTGAAACTGACTACATTCGGATCCGACCACTTCCACCACGATGCAACAGGCGCTGCTGTCGCCCTTCGATCGAAACTTGACAAAGTTTCTGCTGAGGCCATAGTTCTTGTATTTTCTCGCAGACTATTTCTAAAATTATTACTTTGTCGCGACTCGCACATATCAACCGACTATTTATCCAAGGTTTACTTTCTCCCACATATTTCTGATACGAACTGACTGTTGGTAGCTCGACAGAGCTGGCCTAGGCTGCAGATATTTGATTTGGCATTAATTATCCAAATTTCTACGTATTTTTATTTTGCAAGGGATTGAATCCATTGTGCTACCTCGCCATATTTGATTTGGCAATAATCGCCCAAATATTCTATGTATTTTGCAAGTTATTGAATCCATTGTTCCTTGTACTATTATAATTGGTTAATGGTCGGTGAATCGATCAAATTGTTTGATCCGATATCATGCTTTGAGCCAAAAGTTACAGGCTGCAACTATGAAATGAGTAACTTGACAGATATGTTTATCAGACAAGTAGCTTAATGCATCGTGGGAATGTGAAGGAAGTGTACAATTTTTATTTATTTATTATTATTATTTTTTATTTATTTATTATTATTATTTTTATGGATCGAAAGAAGATCGAAAGGAAAATGATTTTTTTTTTGAGGTGTTGGCTAAAGGTTCTATTTTTTAGGTTTTTTTGGTAGAAACCGGCGATGTTAGACAAAATAACTACTTTTTGTTGTTTAAATTGCATTTCTAAATGCATAAATAAATTCAGGTGTGAAAAATCTTGAAGATATTTGGATTATACAAATTTAGCCTCTCAAATCTTTAAATCTAATTATTCTTCACCAAATTACAAAATCAAATGAAAAAAATAACTAAAAGATAAAAAAATTAGACTACTCTAATTTAACTAAAAGATAAAAGGTTTAGAATGTGGATGTTGATGCGGATGCAATGTAAAAAAATGTAAATTAAGTCTCTGCGGATTTATTGGGTGAACTTTTAAAACTGATGACAAACTCAGTGGGTATTACAGTTCCCCTATGTACGTACACAAACGATTTTTGATATAGAATAGAATACTGCAAACGTAATATATCAACCATGTATTAAAGCTCCCTATCTAAGTATACAAACGATTTTTTCACAATAAAAGAATTTTCTAAACGTTTTATATTTATTCATACCAAAATAAACTTAATCTAAACATTCTATGTTTATGTAGAAATGAAATCAGCATTTTGAAAAATCTTTGGGACATTTAGATTATATAAAAATAATCACTAAAATAATTATTCAAATCTACTAAAATAATCACTCAAATTTTGGATAAATATCCCAAAAAATAAATGGCCAGAAAACAATCATTTAGTAGAAAGTTTAGACTAACTATCTGTCGAAACTTAATGTCAGTGAGCTGTGTGGGATGGTCTGAACTGGGGTTACTTTGTTTCCGTTAAAAATAGAGTAGTCTAAAAGTTCTACCTTTTGATAGTTTTTTGACGATTTTTTTGGTTTGATTTTGCCCTAAATCCGGTGAGGAATGGTTGAATCTGCAGATTTGTGTGGCTAAGTTTGTATAATCCAAGTGTCTGAGGGGTTTTTCAGCAAGCTGAATCCATTTATGAATTCAGAAATACAATTTAAACAACAAAAAATAGTTATTTTGTCTAAATTTACATGCCAAATAACCCAAAAGGTAGAACGTTTAACCAACTCCCAGATATTTTGATGGATATTAAAACTATCCAAATACATCCTAAAAGAATAATATAAACATTTTAAGTTTTTTATTTTTATATATTTCTTGTCATATTTTTCATTCAATTTTGCTTAAAATTTGATTAGAAATTGTTGAAATTGCAGATTTTAACTATCAAAATCTGCATAAACTGAATTCATTTATGCATTTTAAATAATAAAATTTACCATTTCACCCACAATTGTACCACTAACTCTAGTTCTCATAATTATAATCGTAACTGGAACACACATAATAACACATGTTTTTTTTCCTGATAAAAATCCAATCTCCACAATTTCTTTGGTTTACATCCTCTAGACAATCATAAATTACAGAAATGCTCCCACTTGGTCCTTGGATACCTTACCATTCAACTAATACCACATATTACTTAACAATTTTTTATTTTTTTAATAATTTTTAATATTAAAATGTAAATATTTTTTAAAACACTATTTATATTTATGAATAGTAATCAATAATAATAATTATTCTCATTACAAATTACAAATTGAAAATTAAATTATGATATTATTTTTAGAAAATAAATTCAAAGTTTTATTTTTTTAATATTAATATACATAAATTATGATATTATTTTTAGAAAATAAATTCAAAGTTTTATTTTTTTAATATTAATATATATTGCACTTTATATTGTAATATTTATTTTATTAGATGATGATTACGGTCAACTCAAACCTGAATTTTTATTTGATAATGATTTCCATTATTAAAAAATTATTTATTCTATTTACTTATACAAAATTTTGAAAAATTATACTCAATGCAGGTTCACTTCCTGTTGAAAAAGGACCAAATAAAAATTGAAACCGTATCATTCATTTTTGCCCCCTTTTGGCCTACCAGTTATTGTTATACCTTGATCCATTTATTATTTAAAAATTTGACTCAAAATGAGTTAAAATCTCCAAAAACACAGTTTTTAATGTCAAAGTTATGCTCAATGAAACAAAATTTTTAACAAATTTAAAAAATAATTAAAAAACAAATCTATTTACTTATTAAATTACTTATATTTTTATTATATTTTTATTAAATATATTTTAATGAAATATGACGTGCTCACTGTTTCGCTGTACCAAAGTAGAAGTCATTTTGATGAAGGTTTTTTTTGCAACTCAGTTATATGAACAATTTTAAAAAACACCGTTATATATATATATATATTTTTTCACTGTTTCGTTGTATCAAAGTAGGTGTCATTTTGATGAAGGTTTTTTCGCAATTCATTTATACGAACAATTAAAAAAAAAAACCGTGATATTTTTTTCAATATATTCTGTGAGTTAGACATGCTAGTTGCAAGGTCTACGTTTATAATGTATTAAGGAATCAAATTTCCAACCTAAATATTGCAATTTTAATTTTACGATGGACGTTAAAGTTAGTGTTAAAAATTTTATTTTCAAAATTAAAATCTATAAATGCATTTTATATTTTTAACTAAAAATCCAATATAATAAAATTAATTTTAATTGATATAAGTAGCATATTATATAAATATTTGTGTCAATTATAATTTAAAAATGATATTTCATTATTTATGATGAACGTTATTAATGAAGCAACTA
>ML786523.1:236239-261584 GCA_009831015.1 Picea engelmannii | reverse complement strand
TAGCATCCACCCAAATCTTGTTAGGATATTTAGACACTTAGGAGTTAGTTAATATCTACTTGGTCTATTGTGTCGTTAGGTAAAAGTGTGTTTTCTAGTGTGTTTCCTTATTATGCATTAGTATGCATTTGTAGTTAGGAAATCCGACGGTTACGATATGTTCCCGACATAGAGTGATCTGACAGTTCATACTCTCCTCGATCTTAACGACCACTGATTCGTGGCTTAACACCCGATTGGTCCATGATCTCTATTTAAAGAGCATGGAGGGTCATTTGTTGATGATCAATTGTGAGAAACTATCTTGTAAAATCTCTCTATAATCTTTTTCTTTGCATTAATAAACTACTCCAAGTGGTCGCGTTGGTTGGGGCCATGGATGTTTCCCCGTAGGGGTTTTACCACGGGAAAACATCGGTGTGTTGATCTTTGATCTAGTTATGTGAGTGTTTACTTAAGGTTTTTGTCCTCTGTTGGAATACCTGTGTTGTTGAACATGGTATCAGAGCCTGTTTGAAGACTCATTCCTGTTGTGGATCGAGATCGTGAAACCGAGTTGTCTCATCTCCATTTTCTATCATTTCCGTACATTTCTGGGTTGATAGTACTATTCCATTGCGTCTGGAGCACTTGTTTCATTCATGAACACTTTTATTTTTACTCGAAAAGGTTTCCGTTTGCCCAAGATACAACCATTACATTCAAATCCTGAGGTATAAAGTTTGAATACACATTTTTTAAATTTTTTGCAGAGAAGTATTTTGGTTTTGTATTTTTTTATTTTCGGGTTGCTACTCTTTTAGATCTGCGTATTCTCTTTGCCCCACGCCCTGTGCGATCTCGGAAAATCAGAAATAGATAAGAAAAGGTGCATCTTCCAGGTAAGCTAATCGAGATCTAACCCTTGTTGTCATCGATAAGTGAAATTTTTTTCTTGTGTGAAAATAGTTTTTTTTTTTAGCACACTCTCCAAGGCCGTTTTCAACAACAACAACAAAAACAACACCCCCAATCCTCCTTCTGAACATTACAATATGTTTTGCTAGACCATTTGGTTAAAAGTTGTCTTATTAAGTAAGAGGTCTTGAATTCAAGTCTTTCTTTTGTTACTTTTTTTGAAAAAGTTTATGCTAAAATTGTAAAGTGTACTTCACTTCAAGTATAAAAGTGAATCACTATAAGTAGCTTCAATATTTTATTTTAGAGTTATTTATTTTGCATGCAGTTTTTTTTTGTAAAAGTGAGCCCCACTTCTCTTTATAAAAGTGCGTCACTTCATAAAGCAACTTACACTACCACGTGGTCCTTTGGTTACCGTTTATGCCTTTTTTTAAAATGACATAACTCTCACATCCGAAGTCCATTTTTAGTGCCGTTTTTTTTACAGCCACATAACTTTTCGAGCTCTTTCCATTCAGATTATCAGTTTTAGTTTTTAAATCTGTATTATTTGCATATTTAATATGGCTTCTACAAGTAATCTCTTACTTACCAGCACCAACTACTTCCAATGGAAATCCCATATGGAGAATTTATTAAGAAGTAAAGGCTTGTACCAGATTACCTTGGGAAAAGAAACAACACCCACTGATGTTGATAAGAAAGCCAAATGGGATAATAGGAATGACAAAGTATGTGGATTAATTGAAATTTCCATCTCTCCTAATTTAAGGTTCCACCTTCAATCAATTGATAAACCCAAAGAAGCGTGGGAAAATATTGAATTTGTGTTTGGTAAACACAATATTATTCAACCACAACAGTTAGAAAATCAAGTACTAACTTTAACTCCAAGTGATTTTTCTTGCATTGAAGACTATCTATCTAAGTTTAAAACACTCAAAACTTTATGTGAAGAATGTAAGATAAAGATAGACGAAGATCATTTCATATATCTTATTCTTTCTAAGATAGGTAGTGCATATTTTGTGTTTGTATCTACCTTTTATGCCATGCAAGAGGCTCTAGGGGCAGCTTATAAGAAACCCAACCTTGAGAAATTTTGTGATTCTTTGATTAGAGAGCAAGATAAACTAGTACAACTTGGAGTGATCAGCACTGCAGGTACCTCCAACAAAGCCTTAGTTGTCCATCAGAAAGATAAACCCACAAATCCCAAGAAGCAACCTCCTCGCTACAACAACAAGCCATATAAGGGTCCCAAACCCACTCAGACAGATTTTGCTCCTAATGGAGACAAATGAACAAAATATCAAAATAAAAATACTAACAGACATTGCAACTTTTGTGATAAAGATGGTCATGATGAGTCCAAATGTTTCAAGAAGATGGCAACTTTAGAAGTAGGGATGAAGAAGCAAAACATCAGTATTGATTCTACTTCTTCTTCTTATTCTCATGGATATGCACTTTCTGCTTCTGGTTTCTCCTTCAATACAAGTTCTACTTCTACTTCTGATGAGTGGCTTATTGATTCTGGAGCATCCTATCATATGGCTAAGGATAGAGCCATATTTTCTACTCTAAATGAATGTAACATCAAGCAAATATTTGTTAGTGATGATAGATCTCTTAGTGTTGAAGAATCTAGAACAATTCAAGTAGAAAATGGTCATTTCAATGATGTATTATGTTTTCTTGTAACTTTCTATCAGTATATCAAATCACTCATTCAGGTGAAGGTAAAACCGTAGAGTTTTCACCTCACCAAGTTGTAATCAAGGATCTAAAAGATCCTAAGCATGTTCTTGCAACTGGAATTGCTGATGATATTACCAAGTTGTACAAATTTGACAACTTTGGGTCGTCATCTTTTTCGTCAGTTTTTGTTGCTCACAGCGATGACTTGAACAAACTTTGGCATGATTGGTTTGGTCATCTAAACTATCGCTCTGTAATCTCTGGCATGATTGGTTTGGTCATCTAAACTATCGCTCTGTAATCTCATTTCGGTTTCACCATCTTATTGTTGATTGTATTTTGTATTTATTTTTAATTATATTTGTAATCTCATTTTATTTATTTATTTTTAATTATATTTGTAATCTCTTGTAATCTCATTTTGGTTTCACCATCTTTTTGCTGATTGTATTTTGTATTTATTTTTAATTATATTTGTAATCTCATTTTATTTATTTATTTTTAATTATTTGTTTAATCTCATTTTGGTTTCACCATCTTATTTATTTTTAATTTTAATTTTTAATTATTTTTGTAATCTCATTTTGTTTTCACCATTTTATTACTGATTGTATTTTGTATTTATTTTTAATTATATTTATAATTTTTGGTTTCACCTTCTTATTGTATTTTGTATTAATTAAATTCTTATTGCTGATTGTATTTTGTAATCTCATTTTAGTTTCACCATCTTATTATTATTAGTTTTTTATTGTATTTTGTAATCTCATATTGATTTCACCATCTTATTGTTATTAATTTTTTATTGTATTTTGTAATCTCATTTTGATTATTTGGTTAATGTATTTTATAATCTCATTTTGGTTTCACCTTCATAGTGTTATTATTTTTTTATTTTCACCATCTTAATGTTATTAATTTTTTATTGTATTTTGTAATCTCATTTTGGTTTTACCATGATTTTACCATCTTATTACTATTAATTTTTTTATTGTATTTTGTAATCTCATTTTCGTTTTATCATCTTATTATTAATAATTTTTTATTGTATTTTGTAATCTCATTTTGGTAATTGTATTTTGTAATCTCATTTTGGTGAATCTCATTTTCTTTTTATTTTTCATTCTTTTTTTTTATTTTTTTGGTTAATATTATATTTTGTAATCTCATTTTGGTGAATTTCATTTTCTTTTTATTTTTCATTCTTTTTTTTCTTTTTCTTTTTCATTCTTTTTGTTATTTTTTTGGTTAATATTATATTTTGTAATCTCATTTTGGTGAATTTCATTTTCTTTTTATTTTTCATTCTTTTTGTTATTTTTTTGGTTAATATTATATTTTGTAATCTCATTTTGGTGAATTTCATTTTTTTTTGTTAATATTTTCTTTATTTTATTTTTTTATTAATATTTTCTTTATTTTTTTATTTTGACACATAATTTGCCAAAATAATAATCACCCACAAACTATCTTATTATTTTTTGGTTAATCACCAATAAACCATCTTATTATACCATCTTAATATTTTCTGCGTCTAATTGATTTTGACACATAATTTGTCAAAATAATAATCACCCACAAACCATCTTATTATTTTCTTATTATTTTTTTGGTTAATCATCCACAAACCATCTTATTATTTTTTGGTTAATATTTTAAACCATCTTATTATTTTTTGGTTAATCACCCACAAACCATCTTATTATTTTTTGTTAATATTTTAAACCATCTTATTATTTTTTGGTTAATATTTTATATGGAGATCATGTGCCCAAAGAAACAAAAACCTACTTAAAATAAAGTAATAATAAGTCTCCTGGAAACTTAAAATAAACTAATAAAATATTTATGTTTTACATAAAGTAATAAAGTCTTTTACAGCAATAAGTAAGTAATAATAAGTCTGCTGGAAACTCAAAATATAGTAATAAAATCTTTTACTTTTACAACTCAAAATATAGTAATAAAATCTTTTACTTTTACAGCAATAAGTTTGCTGGAAAACACTTGTTACTTCCCTATTACAACAACACTCTTATCATTACAAGAATAAAGTAATAAAATCTTTTACTTTTACAGCAATAAGTTTGCTGGAACAACACTTGTTACTTCCCTATTACAACAACACTCTTATCATTACAACAAGAGAACAACATTTGTTACTTCCCTATTACAACAACACTCTTGTCATGAAAAGAGCACTCTTATAACAACACTTGTTACTTCCCTATTACAACAACACTAGTAAAACAATAAATCTATCTTTTACAACAATAAGTCTGCTGGAACAACACTCATTACTTCCCTATTACAACAACTCTTATAACAACACTCTTGTTACTTCCCTATTACAACACTCTTAAAACAATAAATCTATCTTTTACAACAATAAGTCTGCTGGAACAACACTTGTTACTTCCCTATTATAACAACTCTTATGACAACACTTCAACAACTCTTATAACAACACTTGTTACTTCCCTATTATAACAACTCTTATAACAACACTTCAACAACTCTTATAACAACACTTGTTACTTCCCTATTACAACAACACTCTTATAAATTAAAAAAAAGCACTTATAAGTTAAAAAAAACACTGCACTTGTTATTTCCCTATTACAACAACACTCTTATGAGTTACAAAAACCACTCTTATGAGTTACAAATAAGTCTCTGAAACAACACTTGTTACTTCCCTATTACAACAACACACTTGTTACTTCCCTATTACTCTTAGGGCACTTGTTACTTCCCTATTACAACAACACTCTTATGAATTAAAAAAAACACTCATATGAGTTAAAAAAAACTAAGCATAGAAATTACAACCTCCATCACAGCTTGCTTACTTACTATCGTAAACGATATAATAATTATAATAATTACTAAGAAAACTATCTTGCAACCATCTGCTTGCTTACTTACTATCGTAAACGATATAATAATTACAGAAAAGTATCTTGCATCCTACATCACAGAGTTTATAAATACCCTTCACAAAAATACAGAGTTTATAAATACCCTTTACAAGAATACAGTTCTCTTGATTTCAAAACATTTTTGATAAATACGAAGCTCTGATTTCAAAATATTTTTGATAAATACTAGGCTCTGATTTCAAAATATTTTTGATAAATACTAGGCTCTGGTTCTTCTACTTTGCTGCACCAATTTGATAAAGTAATAATGAATTTACTATCACTTAAATAATAATCACCCACAATTATAACATTGGAAACATTCACAATTATAACATTGGAAACATTCAGATCATTCTAAAAATGTGAATGACACTTTCTCATTATTTTCCATGAACATCTATGGACCCATAACATCAACAACGAATTATATAGTACCTTCAACACCAAGGGAATCTTTTAAGCCCCAGAGATGTGAAAGATAAAGCACTAACAAATCAGTGAAAAATTACAAAATAAATTAAAAACAAGAATACCAATACCAGCAACTAAAAAAATTACCAACCTAACCTCTATAAAACATCCGATGGAAAGAGTATCGAAAATCTGTAATACATGGCCTTTAAATACAGAATTACACAGGAAAAATACAAAGATAGAAGGAAGGCTACATTTGCTGTCTGTGTAAGAACAAGAGCTTGCATCTCAATTCTCACTTCCCTCGTAAATGTTATCGTTTAGGACGAAGAATTAAAATCAGATCTAAAAACATGATACAGCATTTACGATCCCATTGAATTCCACAGGAAAATTTCAGTGCACCTCATCTTTCCATTTTTTGAACAGCTTCTACATGAGCTACAGTTTCATCTGGGCCCCTGTCGACTGTACTTTCACTTGGTCCAGGGACACACTGCGACTGAGTATACTTTATTTCCCTGAATTCCTGCAGAAGACAAATGCCATACTAAAATCTGAGCCTATTATATGAATTCAAATCCTGTATCCAAGACAACCAACGGTAGGTTTGCTAAAAAAAAAGAACAACTAAGAGGCACAAAATAACCAAGAGAGACAATATAGATGAAATGATTGCAATAAGACCAGGCAGAAATTAGTAAGTACTTGGCATACTGCAAAAGGGTGGCAAAGGAAATGAGTTGCAAAATCAGAATATGGCATCTCAGGCAGCCCGTTCTTTCTCCTTAGTTGACTTCTATATGGAGCAGAATAACATGGCAAACATGTGAACCAGTACCCAATTGGTCCACAGACTAAGCATGCAGCTGCTCCCCAGCATCCACCAAGAAGAAGATGGGTCATGCATGCTCTGCATCCAAACAAGAAACAACTAAACTTTATCCCGGAACTGTGATTACCAGCTTTTACATATCGATACAGAAGCTAAGTTATTCCATAATCTATTAGTGTAATTATAGAAACCACTTTCATAAATCTGAAGAATTCATGCAGGCACATCATAGCCAAAGAAATATAGGCAATCTGAATCATTCAGGGGACTTTGGACTTAGATTTATCACCATTCATCAAGTGCACACCGACACTACAGAAACGTATGGAGCCTTTGGGAACTATAAAGAATTTGAAAATGCAAAGGTTATTTCGAAGGCAAAATGGTAAATACATGGACATGAGAAAATAGCTCTTTGAATCAAGCAGGAAATTGAGCAAGTTTATAAAAGGGGTGCTCGAGGAAGATTTTGAATGCAGGGAAACATGTGCAGCTCCATCTTTGACTGAGAACCCAGATCCATTTCCTGACTCTATTGTTGGCATTCGAACATAGACTACATAGGCACACGTTACATTTACGACAGTTCCCTTTCAGTCAGTGGTAAATTCTATCTTCAAACAAGTAGATCAATTTTATCTTCTACAAAATTCTCTATTATACAGAAAAGGGGACCATGTAAGTGAAGCTCTTCAGTATTGTGGACTGGAATGCATTCAGTATTGTTGACTGGAATGCAATCTGCATTGGCATTGGCTTTTACACCTGTTATTTGTTATAAATCTGAAATAAATAATGATATTTTTCACAGCCTATGAATGCGAGAAGCTGTTTCCCATGGGTAGCAAATGTGTTTCAGGCACCAGAAATGTTTCCAGGCACAGGAAACCGTCCCGGAAAAGTCAGAAACCTCTGCACTCTTTACTCGATACTTTGTCAGCCACTTCACTCACTAGTTCAAACTCAAAAACAAGGACGCATTTCTGATTTAAAAGAACACAGCAGGATTGGGATTTTGTTGGGCAGATTTTTCACCAAAAAGAGCACTCAGCAACAGCAGGATTAGGATTTTGTTGGGCAGTTTGTTCACTAGGCGATAATGGACCACCTGAGTAGCCAATTTATGATTTAGTTTCCTCAATCGTTAAAATTTTTGACATTTTTGAAATTTTGTTTGCTGAGTCCTTAGATACACGTTTTAATTTTGGAATGCTTTTTTTAATGTCTTTACTCATTATTCATTCATATGTAATGATATGATTATACTTTATTCATTCAAATGTAATTATGAATGATAAGTAGAGAAGCGTTCATGATTTTTGTTCTCTTTTCTTATTATTCATTCATATCTAATTATACCTAGAGAAGCAATGTGATTACAGCCTGGGTTGGAGAATTGTACTTAGAGATGAGAGGTGCTTACAGCTCGGGTAGGGGAGATCTTCCTTACTCTCTGTATTATGTTCCCTCTGTGTATTATTGAACACTTCCAAGTAGGGGAGATCTATGTATTATGTAGAACTTCCAAGTAGGGTAGATCTATGTATTATGTAACACTTCCAAGTAGGGGAGATCTTCCTTACTCTGTGTAACACTGGAAAAACCCCCAAAAAAAACGAAGTCATCTTTTTTGTTTTCTCTTTAATCAGTCATCTGTAATTCTGTAATTTTTTGCAGCAAGAGAAGGAAGATGCTCTACAGAGCTAAAAACTTTATATTTTTCTAATCACTAGAAAGAAAATCCAAACATTTTTCCGTAGATAATCTTAAACTCATTACTTAAAAACCATCTTAAATCCGACCTACTTAGATTAATAGATAATATGAATTGGATAGATTAATAAATATAATGAATTTGATAGATAGATGGTAGATTTTACTGGTATTTTTTTTTATAGAAATTTGGATAAAACTATGAATTTGATAGATGGATAATAGATTTTATTGGTATTTTAATAGAACTTTGAATACAATTAGGATTTGATAGATGAATGATAGATTTTACTGCTTTTTTAATGTCTGGATAAAACTCTGAATTTGATATATAGATGACAGATTTTACATGAAGAGAAGCCAGTTACCAGTTACTCTTGTAGACTAGATCTAGAGGTGTTTAAGGTGTGTTCAGAGGTGTTTAATATATCCAGAGGTAAAATACAGTTTTTAAACTTTTATACCAATTCCAGAAACACAATTGGATGAAGTTTTCCCTCCGTTCATGTTCAATATAAACATTTATACATACCACTGGAAAATACAGACCTTTAGGAACTGGTTTGAATGAGTCAGGTCCTCTCAACTTCTCACTACTCGGTAAACTGGATAAGGAGAGGCCGCGTTTTTTATGAAGTACTCTTGTCATCGGTAAAGGGCATTGATAGCTTCAGCTTTAGCATGGCAGAGGAGCATAATACTAGCTTCCCTCAAAATCCAAAACGAAAGAAAAACTAAATATTAATTTCATACCTTGGACAACTTTCAGGGTGGAATTTTGTATTAACATAAAAAACTTGGAATTCAAACCTAATACAAACTTTCCGAACAAAAGCAAAGGTAGGTTCATAAAAATGAAAAAGATGGAAGGAATAAGATTGTCTAATATTGCCCTCCATCTTTGGAATCAAGTTCTATTCCTGGAATCTATGAAACCTTGAAACCAGAAAGGTTTCATAGATTCCAGGTACCAGCCTTTTTACTATGAAAGCTTAAAGCACCAGCTTTTTAACTCTGAAAGTTGGTGTGAAAGGACGAGGGGAATTATTTGTTCGAAAATTCCTGAAACAACATAAGAAATTAGAAGTTTACCTTAAGAATGAGACCTCGCCGTCTGTAATGCTATGAACATTGCGTCCAAACAAAACACATGGACAGAAAGCACCCGATGCCGTTGATGCTGGATCCTTCGTTATTTCTATTATTTCTGATGACCATCTGTATTCCTTCGACGATGCCATCAACTCTAATTCCTCCGATGTATCAAACAAATAATCTCATCCACCCAGTACTTGATTTTTCTTCTCTCACAACCAGTGGAATATGACCATAAAACCCCACGAGACGAAATCAGTTATTATCACTGTAACTACTTGATTTGGGGTCTGGAAAACCTCGGGAAATGCACAGATCCTCTACGATGACACGTGTTTCATACGTGTCGGAAAAGGGAATGGCGTGTCTAAAGGCGAACAGTCCACAGGAATTAGAACGAACTAGGGACTACTCAGCACAATGGATTGCCGACACGTCGATATTGGAGGATATCAGAACAAATACAACGAGCAACGAGGCCGTTGGGATTTTCTGAGTCTGTACACAGAGTTTAAAGCTTGATGGCAGGCATTTTGTGAGCCTATGTTTTAACATCAAATGCTATCTTTGGTCCGGGAAGCAGTCGGAGATGGACTATGTCCATTTTAATGACCTCAAAATTGAGGTTCAACGAAAATTTCTCATGGGTGCATACATCTGGTCGTTGCATTGGAGGAGTAAAATAGTGCAGGATCATTGGTGTGAAATGTGCAATGTAGTGGCCAGCTTATAGCGTGGATCAGTGACAATCGCATGGACGCATATATTTGGTTCTTGCAACATTCATTGTCACTTATTTTTAATTAAAAAAGGCTTAATTAAAGGTGTACTTTAGATGTTTTATTTTTTTTAATTTTAGGATAACTGAATTAGGTAAAGAAATTGTTTGAGAAATCACAAATTTATATGGATTAAATCATATTTTTAATGTATAAATCTATTACTTATTTTCAAAAACTCAAAGCATTTATAGAATATGTAATCTCAATCATTGAAATTTGTAATTTTCTAAATTTCCAACTAAATTCTAGATAAAACGGACTCTGAATTTCCAACTAAATTCTGAATAAAACTAGTAAAAAAAATAAAATTGTAAATGATTACATTTTTAATTAAAAAATCCAAACATAAAAATAACATAAGAAAAACATGACCACTCTAATATTTATTGCACAACCCCCATAAAAATGCATTAAGTAATAAAAAAAAAAACATAACATAAGAACAATATGATCACTCTAGTATTTGTTGCACAACAAAAATGTATTAATTCTTGATGCATAACCACATTCAAATATCGTAGTGGGTTGATGTTGATGGGCAGATCAACAACTTGAACATAAAACAAGTGTTGCGTGGTAGAGTAGTCCCTGCCAAGCAGGTTACAAGGTAAATTCTAGAAAATGGGGTCGAATTGTAAATGACAGAAGTGTTCAGTGCAAAATTTATATCACGGAAATGTTGTGTGCAACATGTATATCACATGTATATCACAGAACATGGGGCATCAAATTTCGTTAATGCTAAGGCGCGACCCCGCAGAGAGATAATTGGTTAAGTGTTGAAAGGAACAACGAAACTGTAGATGACGCAAGTTTTGGGTGCAAGATCTATAATAGCACGTCGAAATGTACATGACGAAAGTGTTTGGTGCAAAATATATATCACGGAAGTGTTGTGTGCAACATGTATATCACGGAACATGGGGCATAAAATTCCGTTATCCCTAAGGCACAACCCCACAGAGAGATAATTGGGTAAGTGTTGAAAGGAACTGCGGTCGATCGAGCTCATGATGTGACGATATAGCACCAATCAACGAGTTCAAACAAATTCAACTGCAAATTTTAAATATATTTATTAAAATTGTATTTATATTAATATATCGTAATAGATAATTTGTGGTCCAAATGCAGACCATGTTCCAATATGTGGAGGAATTGCAGACCACAAAATTTTTTGGTGCAAGATGTATACATCGGAACTGTAGATGACGCAAATTTTTGGGTGCAAGATCTATAATAGCGCCAACTGAGGGGTTGAGCGAACCACTGAGTTGTCACGAGTAGAAGCAAAATACATATACAATTTGACAGGCGGGGCCTTACATCTCCTCGGGAGCCCTTGTGACGAATGTTTGTCCTCTCTACTATATTTCTCGTTACTTAGTCGTTTTTCCAAAAATGTCCCAATGGGCGTGTTGGTAGATGGACCGGTTCACATTTGCGCTTGTGCTTTTATATCATGACTCCGACTGACTGCTAACATCCACTTTGAATTACGGAAGTGTTTGGTGCAAAATGTATATCACAGAACATGGAGCATAAAATTTCGTTAGCTCTAAGGCGCGACCCCGCAGAGAGATAATTGGCTAAGTGTTGAAATGAACTGCGGTCGGTCGGGCTCATGATGTGACGATATAGGACCATTAATTTAAATTGTATTTATATTAATGTATTGTAAGAGATAATTTGTGGTCCAAATGTAGACCATATTCCAATATGTGGAAGAAATGTAGAGCACAAAAGTTTTTGGTGCAAGATGTATACAACAGAACTGTAGATGACGCAAGTTTTGGGTGCAACTGTAAATGACAGAAGTGTTTGGTGCAAAACGTATATTAGGGAAGTGTTGTGTACAACATATATTAAGTATATTTATTAAAATTGTATTTATATTAATGTATAGTAATAGATAATTTGTGGTTCAAATGTAGACCATGTTCCAATATGTGGATGAATTGCAGACCACGAAAGTTTTTGGTGCAAGATCTATACAACGGAACTGTAAATGACACAAGTTTTGGGTGCAAGATCTATAATAGTGCCAACATGGGGGTCGACCGGGCTCTCATGAATCACTGTTGAATAAGTTTCTTTTGGTTGTTAATGGAAATAAGCAAACCATCGAGTTGTCACGAGTAGAAGAAAAATATATATACAATTTGACAGGCAGGGCACTATGTCTCCTCGGGAGCCCTTCTCACCCTATTTTGAAACCCGTGCGATTGTTTTTCCTCTATTATCTTTGTCGTTACTTAGCTTGTTTTCCGAAAATGTCCTAATGGGCTCATTGGCGGACGGACCGGTTCACATTTACGCTTGTGCTTTTATATCATGACTCCGACCGACCGCTAACCATTCGATCCCTAGCCACTTTTTAGATCGCAGATTTCTGGATAGTTGGGCTTTATAACCGAGGTCGAATTGTATATGACGCAAGTGTTTGGTGCAAAATTTATATCACAGAAGTGTGGTGTGCAACATGTATATCACGAAACACGAGGCATACGAAATCAATAGCGTCAAGTTGCGACGAATTGTAGAGTACAAAAGTTCAAGTTCAAGTCTGAGTATATTTATTAAAAATTGTATTTATATTAATGTATGGTAATAGATAATTTGTGGTCCAAATGTAGACCATGTTCCAATATGTGAAGGAATTGTAGACAACGAAATTTTTGGGTGCAAGATGTATAATAGCACCAACTCGGGGGTCACTGTTGAATACGTTTTTTTGGTTGTTAATGGAAATAAGCGAACCACTGAGTTGTCACGAGTAGAGTTAGAATATATATACAATTTGACAGGCGGGGCCTTACGTCTCCTGGGGAGCCCTTGTCACTAACGTTTTTCCTCTCTACTATCCTTCTCGTTACTTAGTCGTTTTTCAGAAAATGTCCAAATGGGCGCGTTGGTGTATGAATCGGTTCACATTTGTGCTTTTGCCTTTAAATCGTGGCTCCTACCGACCACTAACATCCACTTTGAATGAATGAAGTGTTTGGTGCAAAATGTATATCACGAAAATGTTGTGTGCAACATGTATATAACGGAATATGGGGCATACAATTTCGTTAGCGCTAAGGCGCGACCCCGCGGAGAGATATTTGGCAAAGTGTTGAAAGGACAAACTAATATGAAGTCATAGGACCATTAATTTAAATTGTATTTATATTAATGTATTGTAATAGATAATTTGTGGTTCAAATGTAGACCATGTTCCAATATGTGGAGGAATTGTAGACGGCTCTCGTAAATTGCTATTGAATAAGTTTTTTTGGTTGTTAATGGAAATAAGAGAACTACTGAGTTGTCACGAGTAGAAGAAAAATATATATACAATTTGACAGGTGGGGCATTACGTCTCCTCAGGAGCCCTTGCCACCCTATTTTGAATCCCGTACGACTGTTTTTCCTCTACTATGTTTCTCGTAACTTAGTCGTTTTTCCGAAAATGTCCCAATGGGCGTTTTGGTGGACGGACCGGTTCACATTTGCGCTTGTGCTTTTATATCTTGACTCTAACCAACCGCTAACCATTCAATGCCTAGCCACTTTTCAGATCGCAGATTTCCGGATAGGCGGGCTTTATAACCGAGGTCGAATTGTATATGACGCAAGTGTTTGGTGCAAAATGTATATCACGAAAGTGTGGTGTGCAACATGTATGTCACACAAATGTAGACCATGTTCCAATATGTGGAGGAATTATAGACCACAAAAGTTTTGGGTGCAAGATGTATACAACGGAACTATAGATGACACACGTTTTGGGTGCAAGATCTATAATAGAGCCAACCCGGGGGTCATTGTTGAATACATTTTTTTGGTTGTTAATGGCAATAAGAGAACCACTGAGTTGTCACAAGAAGAGACCGAATATATATACAATTTGACAGGCGAGGCCTTATGTCTCCTAGGGAGCCCTTGTCACGACCGTTTTTCCTCTCTACTATCTTTCTTGTTACTTAGTCATTTTTTCGAAAATGTCCCAATGGGCGCATTGGCGGACGGACCGGTTCACATTTGCACTTGTGCCTTTAAATCACAACTTCTATCAACTGCTAACATCCACTTTGAATGACAGAAGTGTTCAGTGAAAAATGTATATCACGAAAAAGTTGTGTGCAACATGTATATAACGAAATATGGGGCTTAAAATTTCGTTAGCGCTAAGGCACGACCCTGCAGAGAGATAATTGTCAAAGTGTTGAAAGGAATTACGGTTGGTCGGGCTCATGATGTGACAATATAGGACCATTAATTTAAATTGTATTTATATTAATGTAGTGTAACAGATAATTTGTGGTCCAAATGTAGACCATGTTCCAATATGTGGAGGAATTGTAGACCATGAAAGTTTTTGGTGCAATATGTATACAATGAAACTATAGATGACACGAGTTTTGGGTGCAATATCTATAATAGCGCGTCGAACTGTAAATGACGGAAGTGTTTGGTGCAAAATGTATATCAGGGAAGTGTTCTGTGCAACATGTATATCACGAAATATGGGGCATAAAATTCTGTTAGCACTAAGGCGCGACCCCGCGAAGAAATAATTGGCAAAGTCTTGAAAGGAACTATGGTTGGTCGGGCTCATGATGTGACAATGTAGGACCAATCGACGAGTTTGAAAAAAGTCAAGTTCAAGTTTAAATATATTTATGAAAATTGTATTTATATTAATGTATTGTAATAAATAATTTGTGGTCCAAATGTAGACCATGTTGCAATATGTGGAGGAACTGTAGACAACGAAAGTTTTTGGTGCAAGATGTATACAACAAATCTATAGATGACACAATTTTTGGGTGCAAGATATACACTAGCGCCAACTCGGGGGTCGGTTGGGCTCCCGTAAATCGCTGTTGAATATGTTTTTTTGGTTTTTAATGGAAATAAGTGAACCACTGAGTTGTCAAGAGTAGAAGCAGAATATATATATACAATTTGACAGGCAGGGCCTTATGTCTCCTCGGGAGGCCTTGTCACGACCGTTTTTCCTCTCTACTATCTTTCTTGTTACTTAGTCATTTTTCTGAAAATGTCCCAATGGGTGCATTGGCGAACAAATAGGTTCGCATTTGCGCTTGTGCCTTTATATCGTGACTCTGACCGACCACTAACATCCACTTTGAATGACAGAAGTGTTTGTTGCAAAATGTATATCACAGAAATGTTATATGCAACATGTATATAACGAAACATGGGGCATAAAATTTCATTGGCACTAAGGCACAACCCCGCAGAGAGATAATTGGCTAAGTGTTGAAAGGAATTGCAGTCGGTCGGGCTCATGATGTGACAATATAGAACCATTAATTTAAATTGTATTTATATTAATGTATTGTAATAGATAATTTGTGTCCTAAATGTAGACCATGTTCCAATATGTGGAAGAATTGTAGACAACGAAAGTTTTTGGTGCAAGATGTATACAACGGAATTGTAGATGATGCAAGTTTTGGGTGCAAGATGTATAATAGAGCGTCGAACTGTAAATGACAGAAGTATTGGGTGCAAAATGTATACGATGAAATTTTTGAGTGCAAGATGTGTATAACAGAACATAGAGGATAAGAATGTGATAGTGCTAAGTTGGGATGGTGCGGTGAGATATTTGGCCAAGTGTTGAAAGGGAGGGTCTTCGGCCAGGTTCTTGATGTGAAGATATAAATGGAAATGAGGATTTAATAGTCCGCTAACCGATCAACCCACGAACAATCTAGGATTCCGAGAAAATCAGGTTCAAGTTTAAAGGGATTTTGTTTATGTTTATTTAAAATCAGGAGCCCGAGAGAGTCAAGGTCAAGTTTAAAGGGATTTTGTTTATGTTTATTTAAAATGTATCCATATTAATATATCTTACTAGATTATTTGTGGTCCAAATGTAAATCATGTTCGAATTTGAACAGTGTTTTGGGCTTGGATTTTTTTTTGCTCAAACATACAAGGAACAAAGAAAAAAATACATGACTTTACATTTTGTATATCGAAGAATATTTTGAAATATAGGAAGCTGCAATACATGCACAATATAGAACATGAACATGTACAACGAAATGAGTTAATTTTAGGAAGAAATAAAAATTCCAAATAACAACACCAAACATTGAATATCAGCATAGAAGAACCCCAAATATTTATATTTATATAAACTGGGTCACAAAATACATTTGAGAATATTTCCCAAAAAACAAATTGTCTTTGAATTTGCAAAAAAAACTATAGTTCAGTACATATTCTGTGAAATAAAAATGTGTCTGCCAGAATGACTCTGATTGCGACTGTCGCCAAATACGAAGCAAATATGTACAAGAATGAAGTTTGCAGAAAGAAGAAAGTCGACAATGGAAAACATCAAAACTTGGCAAGAAGAAAGGGAAAATTATCATAACTGGATTAAAGCTTTATTAGAATAAGTGGATGAAGATAAAAAAATGTAATCAATATCAACTTACTGTGATGGTGTGCCATGGCTTGTCATTTTTTCGCTGAGTCCTTTCATGGTTTTCCTCGGCTTTGACCTTCATTGGTAATCTGGTCGAAAAAAAAATTCAACCATTCTTCGATGTAGCTCCTCATGGGTGCCACGTTCATTTCATGCCAGACTTTTATATTGAAGAGTTCACTTTCCAAGTCCCTTAGATCAATAGACAAGCTGTGCAATGCTTCTGGAATATTTTTGTTTCTAATTTCATAACTGACTAGCCACATTTTCACGTCATCGTCACCATATTTAAGAATGCCATAGAAATTTTCAAATGACAGTCTTTTATAGATATGAAATTGATCAACAAATGCTTGTTTGGTTTAAAAAAATGAATTTAATATCAATTTCGGGTCCTGGACTTCATTGGTGCTTCCAGCTAGATCTATCTCAGTTAGCTTCTTGAATAGTTTGTCTCTTTTAGATATGGTCTAGCTACATTCTTGAACAATACCAATCAAGTTCTTTACCCTTTCTTTCCATCATGCATTTAGCTGGTCTATTCGATCCAGGGAAGGTAGATCCTCTTGTCTTCTTCTAGATTCCATCATACCGATAACTTCAAAACCAAATGGTAAAACTACATTGAGATAAAAACCTTGCTCGTTCTTGAGATCTGCTTGCAGATACTCATGAAGAACATGCACTCTTGTTCCAAAATAGACCATATTCTTTGACATCTCCCAAGCTTCTATTATTAATTCCATTCTTTTGTTTATATTCTTTTAGACATAGTCTCGGGCTGATGTGAGAAGGCTTACTGATCCTTCTAACTTTGGCGCAAGTGTGGTGGACCCGACCATTGCCAAAGGAGTAGAAAACAGTGGAAGAGGCATTAGAGTTTCCTCCAATTCTTTGATTTGTGTCTTTAACATGAGGTTCTCCATTTCAAGGCCGCTAATAGAGTTGTCTACAACATCTCCAATTTCTCGGTGCATCTTAGATATCTAGGAAGGGCACAGGTTGCGTAGGTTGAACTCTGAACGAGATGTGTCTTTCTTATTCTTTATATCTATGTTTTCAATAATGAATTTTTTTTATTCCCTGTCAAAAACAACGCTCTGAAATGCAAAAGACTCTTCTTCATCCAAAGTATCTATGCCAAGTATGTCCATCCCGGGATTATGTGGAGTAGTGTTGTCTAAGTGATTGTCGTCAGGGAACAATTTTTCAATGTCAATTTCTAGTTCCATATCTTTGAGGCAGAGATCATAGATATCAATTTCTCCCCTCGATCCATCTTGTTCTTGGACTATTGTTTTCCGTTTTTTTCCCGCGGGAATCTTGTGACAACTTTCAATTTTGTCAAAGGGAGGGTTCTTATCTCCTCCTCCTATTGAAGAATTGTGTGTGAATTTGTTACTTGGGTAAGATGTTGGAGTACTGCCATGAGATGTTGTGGTCTTGGCTATGGCAGTCTGGGATTGGTCACTGTTTTCACCCGGGTCTTTTCGGTTCTGCTTGTGCAAATCATTGGTATTGGTTCAGATTCCATTCATGATAGTGTAAGTGAAAGAACTATTGAAGTGGTTCCTGATAATGAAATCCCATACTTTCCAAGGCATAGACATGAATTGTCCTTTCCTTTTTGTAAGAAAAAAAACAACTAGTAGATGTACTCCCTTGCTATTCCAACAAAAAACATTGTAGAAAATATGTGACATGGAAGGAAGCAAGGATTTTGTTTAGACCCGAAAATCCTTATAACATTATAGTTATCCATTTCTTCTACTATGTCCCTCCTATCCAGTAAGATTGTCGGCTGGCCAGAGAGCCGAGAGAAATACCTTCCAAATATCAACGCTTTAAAAAATGAAAAAAAATAATTGAAGACCTTATAAAATAGTTGGCAAGCGTCGTGTCTCCATAATTTCTGCCACGAGAATGTTAATGGGTCAAATTCAGAGTTCAAATTCCTACACATAGATAGTCCATGAAATGGATAGCAATTCGGCATGATGAAAATTAAATAAGGTGGCATAAAGGATTTCTTCTGCCTCCTATATTGCAATAACTGGGAAGATTTTTGAATGGAAATCAGCTTGGGGAAATCTCTGATGGTTTCTTGCTTGACCGTAAAATATAAAATATACAGAAGCATCCGAGAGATGCCGGTTTCACTTGCTTGTCTCGGTGTCCTTGTGAAAAGGAATGCAATCTGTCTAAAAAGGTTTTTACATGCACTGACCTGTAATATGGCCAGGTCTCGGGGAGCAGGTGCTGGGTCCTGTAATAACTTCGACAAGAGGTCTAGTTCATTGCCATGTTTCTTTAAGAATTGCTTGCAATTCTTGCCCTTGAAAGTAGGCATTGGGTTGGGAAGTGTTAACATATTTCGAAATACTTTAGGAGATAGGGAGATTTGGAAATGGTCACCCATCTGGACAATCTGCCGATTCAGAATATAGTTCTTGTCGCAACACATGACCATGTCCTTAAAGTTAAAAAAAAAAAACGCTAGTCCCCATGCTCGAAAATATTCAGAGTATCTCCACAGACATGGTGTTGAGCTGCAACCATAAGGTGATGAAAACCTTCCTTTGCTCCTTATTGTATTTAGAATGGACAATGCAACATTATAATACAATCTCTGGTAAATCTTGGTTCAATGTGTTTTAATGGAAGATGCCCTCGACCTTTTCTCCTTTTAATGCCAATCTTTTCAAAGCTAATAAAAGCGTCATCAATTTGCATTGGGAAAGCGTGCGAAGATGGCAGAGAAATTGAGAAACTATTGAAAAGTGGGAAAAACATTGACAATTGTGTAATATACCTAGATTTTGACAAAAGCAGGTTCAAGTCAGAACATAATTTGTTTATATTTACTTAAACAAATTCCATATATTTTATTTTATTGTTGTTCTCTGTGGCCCAAATGCAAACTATGTTCAAATTGAAATGGTGGAGCAACATTTGCATATGCAAGTAGAGCCTCAGATATGCAAACCTGTAAGGTTCTAAAATCATGTGCACAATATTAAAGAGCGACATCATGTGAAAACCTTTGTAGATGACATCGAGCCATCACAATATCGAATTATTGCTACGATGACATCTTAAAAAAAACAAAACAACCATCATTTTTTTGCAAATTCGAGATTGACAGAAGGAACTAACCAGATTCCATAATATTTTCCCATAAATGCATTTTAATGGGAGATTACCTCGAGCTTTCCTCTTATTAATGCCAATATTTTCGAACATCTTTGAAATATCACCAGTAAAATCATAATTAATGTCTATTGGGAAGGGGCAAATGTGGCGGGCATGGACGAGAATTAAATATGATTTGGTACTTTTTTTAATTTAGGAGTCTGTGCTGGAATTGTAGATCACCCAAGTTTCAGATGGAAGATGTATACTCAGAACATAGGGAATGAGAGTTCGATAAAACGTACTCAGGAACCCACGGCCATAAAATTGGCTAAGGAAATGAAAGTGCTCGGGCGGACTCGTGATGCCAAGATATAGATGGATATACAAGTTCAGAGTTCAATAAAGAGTGAGGCTTGCGAGTTGGAGGAGTCCGGAGTCGAATTGTAGATAACCAGAGTTTTGGATGCAAGATGTTATCTGAACACGGGGCATGGAAGTTCGATAATGCATTCGGGGGGAACCCACGGTCATAAAATTGGCTAACTATTGAGATGAAGAGGGAAATATATCAACATATGCTTTGAAATATCAACAGATGTTGGAAAAAATGAGTTGCAAGATTCGAGTCCGGGTCGAATTACAGATCACTGAAGTTTCGAGCGCAAGATGTATACACACGGGGTATGAGATTTGGATGGAGCCCATAGAGGAACCTGCAACCAAAAAATTCATGAACTATGAAAACGAACAGTGGTCGGTCGAACTCGTGATGTAGAGATATAGATGGACATGAAATCTGCCACTTCGTCCTCTGGGAACCCACGAGCATAGACATGGATCACCCAAGTTTTGGATAGAAGATGTATACTCTCAACACAGGGAATGAGATTTTGATAACACGTAGCTAGGAACCTACAGCCATAAAATTGGCTAAGGAAACGTAAGCGTCGGGTCGAACTCATGATGTCAAGATATAGATGGATATACAAATTGTTAGTTCGATAAAGAGTGAGGCGTGGGAGTTCGAGTAGTCTGGGGTCGAATTGTAGATGGTTAGATAGTTGATAGGGATCACCATCCGTAAACAATCGCAATCTTGAGCCTGACAACCCTGGAGTCTGTTTGTCAATTTGTATATCACAGAACTCTGAGTTTTGTTTGGAGGACACAGAACAATAGAAGTGCAATGTTGAGCCAGCCAGCCCGCAAGTCTGTCTGTCAATTTGTATATCATGGAACTCTTGGGTGTTATTTATAGGACACATAACAACAAAGGCCCAATTTTGAGCCCGCCATCCCGAGAACCCGTGATCCAAAAAGTGGCTAAGTATGGAATGCAGGATCTGTACATGCTCTATAAAATTGGCTAATTGTTGAGATGAACAGGGAAATATATCAACAGATGCTTTGAAATATCAACAGATGTTGGAAAAAATGAGTCGCAAGATTCGAGTCCAGGTCGAATTGTAGATCACCGAAGTTTTAGGCGCAAGATGTATACCGTGCACACGTGGCATGAGAGTTCGATGGTGCCCACACAGGAACCCACGACCATAAAATTCATGAACTGTGAAAACGAACAACGGTCGGTCGGACTCATGATGTAGAGATATAGATGGACATGGAATCTGCCACTCCATCATTTAGGAACCCGCGAGCATAGACATGGATCACCCAAGTTTTGGATGGAATATGTATACTTGCAACACAGGGAATGAGAGTGTGATAACATATAGTCAGGAACCCGTGGCCATAAAATTGGCTAAGGAAACGTAAGCACTTGGTCAGACTCGTGATGTCAAGATATAGATGGATATACAAATTGTTAGTTCGATAAAGAGAAAGGCTTGGGAGTTCGAGGAGTCCGGGGTTGAATTGTAATGGGCATGGGAGTTCAATAATGCATTGGGGGGGAACCCGTGGCCATAAAATTGGCTAACTGTTGAGATGAATTGGGAAAATATGAACAAATACTTTGAAATATCAACATATGCTAGGAAAAATGAGTCGCAGGCTTCAATTCTGGGTCGAATTGTAGATCACCGAAGTTTTGGGTGCAAGATGTATACCGCGCACACCGGGCATGAGAGTTCGATGGCGCCTACACAGTAACCGATGGCCATAAAATTCATGAACTATGAAAATTAACGGCTGTCGGTCAGAATCGTGATGTAGAGATATAGATGGACATGAAATCTGCCACTCCATCATCCTGGGAACCCGCGAGCATAGACATGGGACTAAGTATAGAATCAGAAATGGATAATAGAGGAGAATAAAAAAAGGCGAAAACGACTAATTATAGAACAGGGAAAAGAAAAGGAGGTAAGAACCGACATGGAAGCAAACAATTACGTAGCAACACATGAAAAGAAAAGACAGAGTACAATTTTATTTATTTCAAGATAGTAGCACAAAAAATATAATTGACACGAAGAAAATTCAATGTACAGGAATATACGAAGTGTCCAAGGAGGGAAACAAAAAATAGAGCTGCAAACCAGTTCAACAAATACAAACAAAGTAAATGAAAAACTATTGGTTATGGAACGGGTAGAAAAAACGCACCTTTGCATGGTGTGATGTCCCATCCCCAAGATTAGGCCAGTAGGGAGTGACTTAGTAGTCTATACATTCCCGTAGACTATAGTCAGGCACAAACAGGGAATCAGATGGAGAAATAAGGAGGAATTAAGGCTAAACGATAAATTAAGCCTAATTACTTAGGGAAAATCACTTAAGCCTAAGTCAACGAAGAATTAGAACGAAAAGGTGATAAGGGGGGCGACTTAATGGACAAATATTTCACTTAGGAGGAAGGGCGCCTAGGTTAAGTGATGTCAATGGATAATTAGGTTGGGAAAGGTATATAGAGAGGAATTTGACCTAATTCCTCATTATGCATGATTATGATTTGATGTTGAGAGCTTCCAGAGGAGGAAAAGAGCCGACCTTGTTGTTTTGTGGATTTATGGAGGAAACCACCACCCTTGATCGGTTTCGGTCTTGAGAGACACACCCTAGCCTATTGGAGATACCATCCAGGTATTTCATCGTACATTTTAGGAGCATTCAGTGAGGAGGGCACAGCTTAGCCAAGGAGGGCACAAGCTATTGGAGAGATTCACAGATCTGCAGTAGACCGTGGTCCCGATTGCAGATCCATTCCGACCTAGTGGAGAGCTAGCCAGGGCGCTTCCATTGAGCTAGTTTTCATCAGATTCCGACGGTGGAATCTTGCAGAGCGACCCATACAGTTGTTTAGGGCGCATGCATTCCAGATAGGTATTTGGCTTTGCATGCAGGGGTTCCCCATCAGATCCGGCCAAATCCTTCCAACCCGTTTGACTACGGGACGAGACGATCGTTTTGAACTACATAGCGGCAGATTCCGATGCTAAAATCCATTGGGGCACATTCAGTGCCCAAGGAAGGGCGCAAAACCCCCAGGGGTCCGGATCTAGTGCCGTAGAGGTCCGTTCGGGGTTTCGTCAGACATTATTTCCAGTGCAGAAGCTAGGGCGCATTGATTGGAGCAGCTTTGAGGACATTCTGATGGTGGAGTTTTGAGATCGAGTTTTCCAGCTGATAGCAGTCACCGTGCTCATCTGGGATCATTCATTTTGGTCATTCTATCCGTGCATGCAGCAGATATGCTGCCTTCTTGCGAACACGGGTATTTCTTTGCTATTTGATTGTATTCCAGTACAGATCCATGCGATCTGACTGACGTTTAGTTTATATATTTCAGTAGGCGATTTGTATTCCCACACATGCATTGTTATTATTCATAATATTGAGTTGTTGACCTTATATGCTATTGCATGCATCATTTTATGATTGTAAGACCTTTGTTATGCTACATGCAACTATAATACCCTACATGCAACCATAATAACTGACATGCAAACACTATAAACAAAGATCATCTACATCAAACCCTAAAACGCATCCAGAAACCCTCAGTGTATCAGATATACACGCCAGAGCAGTAGAACAATAGAAAATATCTTCATCAACCGGATCAGGGATATTTCAGTGGTATCAGATCTTTAGTCCTGCCAGCCTGTGACTAAAGACAATGAGTGGAGCAGAAGAACCAGATGGCCATGAGCATGAGGGTGACGAATACGTCACGTACATTCGACGAAAGGGAAGAAGGGTCAGACCTAACTTTTTTCCTTTCCCGCCCAGTTCAGAGGAAGAGGAAGAGGCACTTAGAGAAGCAGAACGATGAGCAGAGCGTGAGGCTGAGTGTGAAGCAGAGAAGAGGCTTGGTGACAGGTATGAGCGAGCATAGGGCAGCAGTAAGGCCCCAGCAGATCCAGACGTAGTCTTCATGCAGGTGATCAGTGACATGCTAGCTAGTCAGTGTACCATGTCCCAGTCCTTGGCTCAGGTAGCAGATAGACTGGCGATGATGGAGATTCCAGGCACTCAAGGCCCACATACAGCACATGGGAACTCAGGGGTAGGCAGTAGACACCAGTCACCCACTCGCACATACACCTCTGCGAGTAGGATCCCACGCCCATTATTTCCAAGTTTCCAGAGAGCAGCCCCAGTAGCACCACAGATACCGATAGCTCAGAGATCAGCCACACATGCGGAGGATATGGCAGAGTATCGGAGAGAGTATGAGGCCATGGACCGTGACTTCCAGAGGGGCATGACCCTAGTCGAGTACTGTGGAATCAGACTCTGGAACTGTCCCAGAGACCCACAGAGGGGGGGGCAGCAGCAGCAACAGCAGCAGGGGCATAACCTTGACTTCATCTGCAAAGTGGGTAAACTCACCATACCATATTTTGACGGATCATCCAGATGCACTGCCAGAGCTTGGGTACAGAAACTTGACACTTACTACAAGCTCAACCAGATGACAGAGGCAGAGGCCATCAGTTTCGCCACCCTAAACTGGGAGGGTGAGGCACACAAGTGGTGGTATCATGGATTGGTGACATTGGGTCACGATCATATCACTTCCTACAGAGAGTTCACTGAGAGACTCATGGACAGATTTGATAGGAGGGATCCGGAGATCCATTTCAGAGATTTAGCCCAGTTGAGACAAACTAGCACTGCAGAGGCATTTATTGCAGAGTTTCATAGGGTGGTCGTTACAGTGACAGACATATCTGAGCCCCGATTGGTCATGCTATTCACCGAAGGGCTCACAGAACCCTTGAGAGGATGGGTGAAGGCATATCACCCTCATTCCTTATAGGATGTCATCCGGTGCACTAGATATTTGGCGGATTCGGTACCAAGAACTAAACCCTTTACTAAACCCTTTGTACCGCAGAGAGATAAGGATCAGAAGAACCCTCCAAGGGAGTGGAAGGGCAAGCCCAAGTTGGATGATGACACACGACGGGAGTTGATGAGGAAG
>ML786523.1:192658-232586 GCA_009831015.1 Picea engelmannii | reverse complement strand
AATTTGACCTAATTCCTCATTATGCATGATTATGATTTGATGTTGAGAGCTTCCAGAGGAGGAAGAGAGTCGACCTTGTTGTTTTGTGGATTTCTGGAGGAAACCACCACCCTTGATCGGTTTCGGTGTTGAGAGACACACCTAGCCTATCGGAGATACCATCCAGGTATTTCATCGTACATTTTAGGAGCATTCAGTGAGGAGGGCACAGCTTAGCCAAGGACGACGCAAGCTATTGGAGAGATTCACAGATCTGTAGTAGACCATGGTCTCAATTGCAGATCCATTCCGACCTAGTGGAGAGCTAGCCAAGGTGCTTCCATTGAGCCATTTTTCATCAGATTCCGACGGTGGAATCTTGCAGAGCGACCCATACAGTTGTTTAGGGCGCATGCATTCCGGACAGGTATTTGGCTTTGCATGCAGGGGTTCCCCATCAGATCCGTCCAAATCCTTCCAACCTGTTTGACTACGGGACGAGACGATCGTTTTGAACTACATAGCGGCAGATTCCGACGCTGAAATCCATTGGGGCACATTCAGTGCCCAAGGAAGGGCGCAAACCCCCCAGGGGTCCGGATCTAGTGCCGTAGAGGTCCGTTCGGGGTTCCGTCAGAGATTATTTCCAGTGCAGCAGCCAGGGCGCATTGATTGGAGCAGCTTTGAGGACATTCTAATGGTGGAGTTTTGAGATCGAGTTTTCCAGCTGATAGCAGTCACCGTGCTCATCTGGGATCGTTCATTTTGGTCATTCTATCCGTGCATGCAGTAGATCTGCTGCCTTCTTGTGGACATGGGTATTTCTTTGCTATTTGATTGTATTCCAGTACAGATCCATGTGATCCGACTTACGTTTAGTTTATATATTTCAGTAGGCGATTTGTATTCCCACGCATGCACTATTATTATTCATAATATTGAGTTGTTGACCTTATATGCTATTGCATGCGTCATTTTATGATTGTAAGACCTTTGTTATGCTACATGCAACTATAATACCCTACATGCAACCATAATAACTGACATGCAAACACTATAAACAAAGATCATCTACATCAAACCCTAAAACGCATCCAGAAACCCCCAGTGTATCAGATCTGCACGCCAAAGTAGTAGAACAGTAGAAAATATCTTGATCAACCGGATCAGGGATATTTCACATGGATTCTTCTACATTCCTGGTTAGGATTTCTTTGTGGTGTCTAGTTTTCCTGTTTGTTTCTATGAATATAAGCACAAAACAAAACAGACATGAACATAAGTTGACATGTAAAGAAAAAAGAAAGAACTATGTACATAGACTAAATAAAATAGAATAAGAGGAATAGAATAATAGATAGTGTTATAAGAATGTACCCTTTTTTTTTAGTTCATTCAAGTTTCTCCGTGCATATATATATAATTTTATTTTTGCAAAAAAAATATTTGTGAACAAAAGCAATTACAAACCAGGGGAAAATAAGAAGTTGGATATCTCGATTTTCAGCAACAAGATAGACATATATGGTTTGAAGCATACAAATATGATTATGCAATATGCATTATGCATATTTCATAATTCAAGTGCAACACCAACTGTGTGGTGACCAGACGAGTATGTGTACAAACCAAGGAAAACTAAGAAGTTGGATAATTTGTTTGTTTGTTTTTCTTTTTTTTTTTGCAACAAGCTATACATATATGCTTTGAAACATAGAAATATGACTTTGCAATATGTTTGGTGTATATTTCATAATTCAAGTGAAATACCAATTGTATCGTGATCAGACCAATATGTGTCTAAGATAAAGATGATGTATTGAGGAATGGGCACATTTGACCACACATGGTCAATAAGTGCGTTTTGCACATGGTTTGTGTTGTTCAAAAGAAAGAGGAGGCTATGTTTTCACATGTATTTTTCCAATTCTTTTGTTCTGATATTATTTTGTAGCATGTCAATATTGAAGTATCCTACAAGCACAATGGGTCCGTTTAGATGGAAATGACCTAATGCATTGGAAATAACATTTAGTATGTTGGAGAATGATGCATGGGGAGAAACATACAAATTTAGTATTGCAATTTCTGTTCCATGGTAAAATATCTTTGCAAGCACCATCTCAACATTCTTTTCTTAGAAATGTACATGGTGCAAAATTGGTACATGTTTTTTCACCAATATCATCACCCCATGTGTAATGTAACTTGATATGCAATTGCGATTTGGAAATTATTTGTTTTGCATGCATAATGCCATGTTTGTTTCCTGCAAGAATAGCATATCGGATTGCATTGTATCATAGTCATTGAGTATATCATTCAGGTGTGCATGTAATTTGCGTGTTTTAAGAGAGAGAATTGATACAGATGACTTTGTTTGTATGGATTGGTAATCATACTGCAGTTTCCATTTTGCAGTAGTCCTGAGGCGATCCATTTCAATATCAACTTTCTGTTTGACTTTGAAGTTATCTTTTGTAAGAGGACTTAGTAAATACAAGGAGTCTATGCTTTTAACACGAGACAGTGTTGTGTATACAAGTCCATGTATCTGAATTCCAACAGGCTGAAATGCAACATTATCAAGTGTTAGTCCTTGCGATCTATGGACTGTACGTGCACATGCAAGTTTAATTGGGAACTGTTTTCGAATCTTCAGTCGACCTGTCTTTGTTGATGTCGATACGGGCTTTGATATTCACAAAATAGGTGTCCAATTGCTTGCAGTGTTTGAATTATATAGATAAGACAACTTGCTTTCTTGTTTCTTGCCTATATGCGGTTCATGGAACTTAATCCAAAGGACATCAAGTTTTTATGTTTTCGTATAGCCTTTGAGTATTCCATCTGCACCATTGACCAAGCCATCTTGTGAATCATAGTTGCAGCCATATATTTCAACCAACATTTCTAATTTCAGAATAAGCCGCAAAGGTAAAGTGGCGGTATGTTCATGACGTGGCACATTTCCATGGTTGTCTTCTTCCAAGTCAATTGAATTGATGATGATATCATCGCCAAGCATGAGCGATAGCATGTTCCTATTATGCATTACAACATCCTTATTTGTGTATAACAGGTAAGGGAACATTGGGACTGTTGGTGCAAGTCGCAAGCACCTCGAATCGATATATGTGAAGTCATCATATGTTTGGTTGTTCGTCCACATTCTATTCAGAATTGCAATAAATGTTTCATCTATCTGGGGCATTGTAGTATGAAATTCAAAGCATTTAATATTGTCTCTCCAAATGTCATGCGTTACTGTTTGCATGTTAACTATAGTTTGTTCAAATATCGAATAATCTTGGATCAAATGTGCTTGGTAAAGATCCCCATAGAATATCATGTCAATGTTTCCAAAGTATTTCGTGTGCACATGTTTTATGCTTCTTAGTCGGTTGTCAATAGAATACAAGAAGCGACTCCCAATCAAAGATGATTCGTCTATAAAGACAAGTTGGAGTTCGTCATAAATCTTAGACAACATATCTAACATTTCCTTACTAAGTGGAAGAAACTGTGACTTGTTAAAAGGCATTAAAAATGTAGAGTGGACTATTGTTCCACCTGCATTATATGCAACTTTTCCTGTGTATGCAACTATTAGGCCCTTTGGTTTCATAGGATCAGAGGAATTGTTTGAATCATAGATTCATATAAGCATTTGGAACAATTGGTGCATCACAGACCCCTTCTGACCCTCGGGCCGAAGTTCGCTCATAGGATCGTTCAAATTTCCCTTGAGCCGAAGTGACTCTTTCGATTCCTCCTCTGGAATCTTAGAATTTTGATCCACAGGTCCTTATTTTGTCACGACCTCTCTGCACGTCTGTGACTTTTTCCCCGATAGGAAATTATATTTTGGGTTTCGGGACTTTCTGTTTTCCGATGTCAAGAGTTCTCTGTCCCTTTGATCTCCCGATCACCGAAATGCCGAATTACCAAAATGGCTTCAGCTTGGGTTAGTCCCTTGGATACACCTCTGGTCCATGTGACCACTTACCATAGAACCACAGTCTTATTTCTGGGTTTATCAATATGAGAGCCTAACCTCTTGTCAACGGGACTCCCAAATTCCCGATTTTTGATTTGTCGAAATGGCCTCCTTTCGAAAAATATCCCAAAATCCTGGATTGCTACAACGCGTCTCCTCAAGATGGATGGTCCTCCTACATTTCGTGATTTCACGACTTGTGACCCCCAGTGACACAAATCCTCTGTCAAATTGAAACCCCAGTAGCCGAAATACCGACGGGTTCCTCCATCTCCGCCACGTGTCCCAACGAATGGACGACTATGAACTTTTCAGGACTTCACCAGGTGCGAAGTCGAAAGACTCCTTCCTCTTCTGTTTCCCGATGTCCAAATCCCCGAAATGGGTGATCTCGCGACACGTGTCCTCCCTCAGATGGACGGCTGCAATCTATTTTCTATTTCGGGACTTTCGTTGTGGGGTGTCCCGACCTCTTGTCCTCGAGACCTCCAAAATCCCGAAGTCCGAAATCTCGATAGCTCAATTATTTCAGGACTCTCGTCCTCTGCTCTATGCTTAATGATTACACCACGCGTAACTTCTTGCCGATCCAACGGCTATCGGGTATTCTAAGAGAGATCCAACGGCTCAGAATCTCTTCTGTCCTGCGCACTCCTCCACTGCTCCCTAGACGTGGAAACTTCGACTATCCAGATCTCTTCGGTTGATTCAACGATAGATATGCTCCTCCTGAGCATGCCCGTTCTTCCTGAACTTGGAAGAATTCTCCAAGTGTCCAAAGGCCTCAACCTTTGTTTCTCCATTTCTGCGACCCCTACAACTATGACTCTATGCGTAAAAGCACTCGCCCTCCCGAGCTTGACTTTCTTTGAAACCTTAAGAGCTTTCCACGACTCTTGCACTCCTTGCAGAGTCTCTGTGCACGAAGGTGCTATCCCTTCTGAGATTTCCTATAGCTTCGAACCCTAAGGGACTCAGTCCTTTTTCCTTCTCCTTTAGATGGAGAATCAAATGCTCTCCTAGCACTCCTTTACTCAAGCCAACTTCTTGCTGAGTCTGCAGGGTGTTCAACAACCCTATGAAGATCCTTCTATGGACTTTTATTCAATTTCCAGAACTCAAAGAGTTCTCTTCCTGTGCTCTCTGTCACCTACTCAATGCCCTTCTGGCAGAGTGTTTAGAATCCTCAGTGATTCTAACTTCTTTTTGAACTCACAACAGAGTTCTTCCTCAATGCATCACTATGCATATGCTCAATCCCCATTTGGCAGAGCTCTACAGAACTCAAAACAGAGTTTCTGTCTGCAAATGTGTCTCTCATACACATCCCTGCCTCCAAGGTGTTCAATAACCTTGAGGTCTTCCTCTGAGCTAATGATTTCAGCTACTGTGCCCTTCTGGCATGCCTTTGTCTAAACCTGCAAAATTCAGAAATGCACCCTCTATGCACGACTATCAGAAGCCGCAGCATTATGTCACACCCTCCTGGTGTGAAGCCTCAAAGGCCTCTAACCTTGAAATCAAACAACCCCTGGAAATGCATACCTACAACATACATCTACAACATATAAAGAACACACATAGACATTCATTCAACATAGAAATACTTGCAGGAAAAACTGCATCTGTTTGTATTAAATAAGAATGCCTCTTTACAAAGGTGTTTTGAGCACGAACTTCAACAGAGTCTCGACTCCTTCTCTACTCTCTTTGCATACTCTACTAGCTCTCTTCTCTACTTGCTACTACTCTGATAATACAAAGAAGAACTCTTGATCTTTTACATGAGGGGGCTCTTTGAGCTCTTCCCTCCAAAATCACCTACCCTATTCAATTACATTGAATGGGTTGTCTAGTCCAAAATCGAACCTAGATCTCAGCCTTACAAACATTCAAGGCTATCTACTCTAATGCTTGAGAAAAGGCACGGCTCCATGGCTCTAACAACCTTACAACATTTATTTCCTTCACATTCAAATTCAAATTTTGAAATGAGGCTGCACCTCTCTTCATTGAATGCGTGCGCTGATGTGGGTTGGCTGGCTAGCTGATTGACGTGGAGAGATGCTCCTGCATCATACTCCTCAGCTGAAAAATTCATGAGCTTCCTATCTCAACTGTTGAAATCCTCCTGGATCCCAAACAAATTTCTGGAGCTGTTCATCTGCTCCATCTCCCTGTTGCTGCTGCTTCTGCTGCGTTGCTGCTGCTTTTCTACCCAGCTTCTCCTTGATGGCAGTCTTTTCTAACTCTACCATCAGCCTCCTAATCTTCTCGATCACTTCGTCCAGCTGCTCCAGTGGCTAGCCCTGTTCATGGAGTCTCCTCAACTGCACTTTCTTTCTACAGATGGGCAGATCATCATGACCTCCCATGTCATCTCCTTCATCTGCTTCCAACTTAACTTGTTGGATGTGCATGCCCTGCACTATCAACCTTCTCTCTGGGGATTCAATCTGTTCACACAGAACAACAAAGCTCATGTTGTCTGCCTCTTCTTCTTCTACTTCTACAATCTCCGACGTTGCAGTCTTTTCATCTTCCTGGCTGAAAATATTGAGCCACTCCTCAGAATGCTCATCTTCCTCTTCTGCTTGGGCAGCTTCTAACACCTGCTCCAATTATTTTTTGACAGTCAAAGCTAGTTGTCTTTATCTTGTTGTTGCTGCTTCATCTGCAACATAGATCTCTACCTCCTCTGGGCTAAGTGGTAGGAATATTTCAATTCCCCCAATCATTAGAAGATTCCTCTGATCTTCCTTTTCTATCAGCTGCTCTGGCTGATTCAAACTCTTCTCTGAGCTCACCTACTCTGTCAGCTCCTCGGGCTAATTCGAACTCACCTCTGAGTCCATGAGACTCTCAGATAGCCTCATTTTTGTTCCCATGCCCACCTGGAAAATTGGGATTTTCCTACTTCCCTCCTGGAAGTCCATGAGATTTCGCAATGACCTCATATCATTTCCCTCCTGGCAATGTGACATTCCCTGGCTGTCCTCATGACAATCTATGAGATCCCACAGTAATCTCAACTCTTTTCCCTCCTGGCAATTGGGAATTTCCTTACTATCTTTTTGACAGTCCTTGATATCTTCAGCTGATCCCAATTCATCCTCACTACCGAGGTTTCTCCCAGTCTCTGGTTCACATATCTGAACCATCTCCTCAGGCTCGTCGAGGTTTTCAACATGCCTCAACCATCCTCTTAACAACCTATGATGTCTTCTAACCATCAACTCCTTGACTGGCCATTTTACTTTTGGCTTCCTCATGGGCCATTCATATACCCATCTCGACTTAGCATTATGCTGCATCCGAAATGCAAGCTTTTCCATTTATTCCCTTATATCAACGAGCTCTTCATCTATTTCAGATCTACTCATCATCTCTGGGTCTTTCCTTCCAACATATCTACGACCTTCAGTAGCCATCTTGTTGTTCATGTCTTCCCTCCTGGCAAAACCTAATGTTGTTACTCTACACCCTGAGTGTCTCCAGCCTGTTCCTACAGTCCCTCTGACCATCTTCTTGATTGCTACCTACCTACAACCAATCATCTACAGAGCTCCCAACACTCTATCTTCCTTTGCCTTCTCTCTTCCTGAAATATACAAACAAAGTTCTCGCTCTGATATCACTCTTGATGTGTATCAGAGTGCTCTTTCACCTCCATCTTCCCTTGCCTGAAATCTACAGACAAGATTCAAAGCTCTGATACCAAACTTGGTGCTATCCCCTCTTCCCTCCTGGCAGGTACAGCGTCGACCTCCCAGTCTAAGGATCATTCAATCAAACCCCTGCAAATGCATACCTACAACATACATCTACAACATATAAAGAACACACATAGACATTCATTCAACACAGAAATACTTGCAGGAAAAGTTGCTTTTGTTTGTATTAAATAAGAATGCCTCTTTACAAAGGTGTTTTGAGCACGAAATTCAACAGAGTCTCGGCTCCTTCTCTACTCTCTCTACATAATCTACTATCTCTCTTCTCTACTTGCTACTACTCTGATAATACAAAGAAGATCTCTCGATCTTTTACATGAGGGGGCTCTTTGAGCTATTCCCTCCAAACTCATCTACCCTATTCAATTACATTGAATGGGTTGTCTAGTCTAGAATCAGACCTAGATCTCAGCCTTACAAACATTCAAGGCTATCTACTCTAATACCTGTGCAAAGGCATGGCTCCATGGCTCTAACAACCTTACAACATTTATTGCCTTCACATTCAAATTCAAATTTTGAAATGAGGTTGCGCCTCTCTTCATTGAATGTGTGCGTTGATGTGGGCTGGCTAGCTGGCTGATTGATGTGGAGAGATGTTTCTGCATCAACAATGATTTCGCTGTGAATGTCTTGCTTGTTCCTGCTCCACCTGTAAGGAACAAGTGCACATGAGTGTCCATGTTCAAGCATTTTTTAAGAACAATGTCCTTTAGAATTGTTTGTTGTTTTCGATTCAACATACGTCTTATTATGTGGTATTCATTATTTTAAATAAGGAAAGGATGTTTTGTGACTAAAAAACCAAGATTGATATGTTTTTCACTGCCACCTACTCGAGGACGAGGAAAATCCACTTGTAAGTCATAGGATTCGCAGAGATTTCTGGTTGTTTTTCAGTTTGTGAATGTCTCATCAAGATTGTCCTGGTTTTCTAGCTCATTAACTTCAATTTCTAGATCACCCCATGTTGGATTAGCATTGTAAGTAAATCTAGCTTCATTGATTTGCACTATAGTCTCAGAGGAAACATACATAGCTTCCCATGTAGAGAAGTTATGTTTTAATGTCTCTTCATTTTCATCGAACGAAACATATAGCAACAATTTTTCTCTACAATAGTTTTCATAGTCAGAATGTTTATTATATTTGACAAACCGTATCACAGAGGGTTTTTTTCTTTTTGATATGGGCACACCATTTTTTTTGTAATGCAATATGAATTCTGCTAAGCAGATATGTCTAATAGGAGATGAAAGCTAGAGGTAATAATCAATAATAGAGTGACATAAAACATCTTCTGAATTGTCAGGCTCTTGTTCTAGCAAAACTGGTGGTTTAAGCACAAATGTGTGTTTCTCAAGTGGATATGTGTTTATGAAGACATGTTTTCTTGAACTACAATTGAGGGGCATGGAAAGTGCAATGTGGACTGCTTGTTGAGCAGACATTTGTTGAATATTAAGCAATGTATTGCCAAGCGTACATATCATTTGTATGGCATCAATATGACTTATTTCATGTTCTTTGTGTATTCTTCTGAATGCACTTGTCATAGATTTGTCAACCTTTGTCATATAAGAGGTACAGTACAATGTTGCAGCATATGCATTTAGGACATACTGTGCATCTATATTTGCATTCCACATAACTAACATGTCCTTGGAGAAACTGTTGTTCCAAATATGGGAAAGTTTTCGATTAAGGAAAACTGTTGGTTGTTTAATCGTACATTGTATGTATTGGATGTACTCATCTTCTGTTATATTTAGCTCTGTCAGGAAGTCATCAAAGCTCATCAACTTGTCAAACTCTCCTTGTTCTAGAAATGAGAACAAGGATTTATATTTCTCAGCAACAACATTGTCCTCTAAACTAAGTGGCTCTATGATTCTTGTTTCTCTCATTGGCGGCACGAGAAAGTTGTATCTGCAATGCGATTTTTTTCGTTTTCTACAACTTCTTGTATGATAATGTTTATGAACTTTGGCAAGTTCTGGATCCAAATGATCTGTGTTGCATGTTATGTATTTGTCCACAAATTTCTCGATCTGTGAATTGTTGTCATCTCCATAGACTGGTGCACCCTCTATCCACAACAGTGTGTGGTCATGTTCATTCCCCCTATTCTGGAATTCATTCACAAAAAAATAGTCGGATATTTTTTCGAAAAACGTTTCATCATGGAATATCAATTGTCTCAAATCATTTATTCTATGTCTATAGTAGCGAGTACATGTCACTGGGTCTTTTATTATGAGGTAGTCAATGCCATTATTTTCCAGTGTATCGGTTTGTTTTTTACGTTTCCTATTCCTATGAAAGTTAGATATGACAGCCACCAATGGATCCCAGCAATGCTCTGCACTTGTAATTGTGATGAAAAATTTTGGCGGGCCCAATTGTTGGATCATTGCGAAAATAGTTTTCTTGTTTTGTTGCAAAAAGTCAGGAGAGATGCGAATGTTTTTGAAATCTATGTATCCAATATCATATTTTAGAATTTTTTCTAGGTTTACTTTGTACTTGACATCCTTGGCCAACAACTTTATTCCTTGTAACTAGCCTTTTTCTTATTCAGACCCACATGCAAGAAATAACTTGATCTATTATTATGCGCATTGTTTTGAAAAACAATTTTGTTATGTGACATGAGAAGTCACCGCTTGAATGTAGCAGCTCCCATCAACTATTTTATGATAATTGAATCATTTTGTAATGTCATTGGCACGTGGATCTCCATAGAAGAGTGTTGGGAAGTTCACTTCCTCAACGAATCTGTCCTTGAATATTCCAAGTGGATGTTGCCCCTCAACAGGTGCAATTTCGACAATATTGTCTTGCAAGTCACGAATGCACTGTGAATTAGTGAATCCATGCACCAATGTCTCAGCAGGTGTTTCATTCTCCGATTCATCACTTGTGTCAAATTCACTAGCATTTTCGAGAGTCTCTGCAGAGCTGTCATCCTTTTCTCCAAGAATATTGTTCCAGTTCTCATTTTTACAAATGTTATGTGCTTTGTACAGGGACCTGGAACATAATTCCATTATGCTTTCATAACAACATGCACACACACTTTTCCTGTCTGATACACATTTTTGTATTGCAAGCGTCTTTGGAGAGCCACATCAATTGTCAGTGTATCACTAATGAATTGTGGCAAGGCTTTTTGCACAACATCTAGTTGAACAAGAAAATTAATAATTGATCCTGTTAAACCCATCTGGGGTTGTTTATATCCCCAGGGCCTGATTTGTGAAAATGAAATTCACAGAGACACAAGTCTCTCTTCAAGTTACATAAGTGCACTTACATCTGGTAGTGGTGTATTACATCTTATTTGGTTAGGGGTTGCAAATTGTGGCAATTTTCCATTTTCAAGCGACCGTTTGCATGGAAGACAAATTTTGCCACTGAAAAATGTTTTATCATGTTTTGTCAAGCAGAGGTATTTTGCTTCCAAATCAGGCGTGAAAGACTTACTGTTTTTTGTGAAATTCAATTGATCGTAAATTACACATGCAATAGAAGGAGTGTCTTTGATTTGTTTCATGTACTTCTGTCTTGCATATTTATTTCATAGGGAAGCATGGGTAGAAAGTGTTTGCTAGTTTTCATTGGAAGCAGTGCACGGTGTTGCTTCTAGCCCACGAAATGTGATTTTTTCCTTTGGGACAGTTGCATGACCATTGTGGGATATGTAACCGTACCTTTCCATGTTGTGTTGTGCACGAACAATTTTTTTTAAATTGTGATATGTCAGTTTCTCTCTAAAAGGAAGCGTAGCAATGTATTTTTTTCTCTCACGCATGACCTTCTTCAAGTTGTGGTAACTTAGTGTACATTTCTTGTTCAAGGGTAGGATGACCTGATGATAGCTGGGATTAATTTCACTATGATTAAATAGCATGTGATGCTTATGTACATTCGATGTGGTTTGGCTAACATTGACATTGGACACTGGAATGCTAGTAGTTCCTATACCACCAATGTTTTTTTCTCTCTTACGTATGAAATTTTTCAGGTTGTGGTAACTTAGTCTACATTTTTTGTTTAAGCCCTGTATGGCCTCATCACAACTAGGACGAATTTCACGCATGATTTTTTTCAAGTTGTGATAACTTAGTCCACGTTTTTTGTTTAAGCCCTGTATGTCCTCATCGCAACTGGGACGAATTTCACGCATGATTTTTTTCAAGTTGTGATAACTTAGTCTATGTTTTTTTTTAAGCCCAGTATGGCCTTATCGCAATTGGGAGGAGTTTCATTCTCATTAAACAACATACCACGCGTATGCAGATTTGATGTGGTTTGGGTGGCATGGACATTGAACCCTGAACCAATGATATGTCCAAGAAAAGGTTGATAATGGATATGTGTCGTATCTATTTTCAACAAGAGGATGTCAATTGTTTGATTGTAATTCGAATCAATAGACCAAGAATGGGTAGTGCCATCTGGCAGGGCTGACCAGACCTGGATATTTACTATAAATATGATAGATAGCCATTGCAAACATAATCTGCAACCCTCCACATTTCCTTTTTCATATGGCAACACCATGTTTACAAGGTATTCTTACCAACTTGCAATTGTTGACACATTTTCTAGGAGATATGGCGAAAGCTGTTGATGCAAGTAGCTAAAATCCAGTTGGTTGCCACTTATAATTGCATTGCAAAAGAACTGTACAGTGTAAAGCCACAATGACTACGCATCGAACTCTGTTGATACCAAACAACAAATTCCATTGAACAGACTGTCTCCATAGCTAGATACAACATTTGTCGTTAGCTGCAAACCATGTAAGTCTATGCGATGCATAATCCATTTCCAACATTTTTATGTACAACAGTGGTTCATAATGACCACTGTCAACATTGGCATCATGGAACAAGATGTAATATGGATTGTTAGATGCAGTTTTGTTGAATAGTAGATATCTTGTCTTACTTGCTAATGACCATATTCCAATTGATATATTGAGCCAATTATACAACCACCGTATACAAAATGTATCTCCCCAAAGCCCCCTCTCATGTGTAGGAAGAATTGGAGATGCAGACAACCACATCTTTGAAAAATATGTAGCGACATCATGTATTCCATGCAACTGCTGAAGAAAATCAGATTCCAGTTCATATTCATACGAATCCAATGCCTCAACGTCACCATTTTTTAAACAACCCAAGAAATAATCTATCAATACATTGTGCAGGTCGGTCGAGGAATAACATAAATGCAGTAGAACCTGAAATGCATCGAAAAGGAAATCCCCTACAGTATACGAGAATGCATCCAATCTAAAAATCCCATTGCGATGCAACACCTTGTCAATGTTGTCATGTATAATGGAGTGTGTATCTATTTCATATGAGTCAACATCTATTACTTGTTTCATCTTTTGAACTATTATTTTGAAGTTGTTTCTTATATACTTTCAGTTTGTATGAAAGCAGAGAGAAGGGGAAAAAAAGAATAAAACGAAAACTAAAAAAAACAAGATAAAGGTAAAAATAGAAAACTACAAGTGTTGAGCTACGTACGAATCCCGATATGTATCCTTAAACCTTCTTCTTGTCAAATTCATGTCTCCCTAGTCGCCATAGAAGATGACAAGAAAAAAAACCTACACTGAAAAGTGAACCAAACAAAAGAAACAACACAAATAAATAAGACTATAAATTTGTTGAGCAGAAAGACCGATTTGAACCTATTCATGGTGTGCATCCTACAAGCTTCTCAGAAGAAGAAAAATTTCCACAAAATAGAAAGGGCAGGACAAACTAAACATGTGGACACCAATTTTTGACCTAGAGAACAAAAGCATTTCCTCCCTCTACACCCTGACGGATGGTTCCCCCTTGTGACAGCTCTAGATTTTTTTTCTAAACCTCTTTGCATTGAAAATTTTGAAATAGCTATGGCACAATATGAAGGACGTGGCAGCCGACATATGAAGATGCATGGTTTCCAGGAACAGAAAATAAGAGCACATAGAAAGATGTTCTGCAACAGAACTTCGAGGCAGGGACTCCTGCCATTGAAAAAGATTGTCTGGAAGGTGCAAAACACCAAATAGAAAAAAAGGAACCAACAAAACAATGGCATGGAAACTTACCCATAAACAAGGGATGACAAGAGCTCAGCCACAAAACTTGAAAACCACAACAACAGGACCAACAACTTGCAAAGTTGAAGAACAACAAACCAGTGAACAAGCAACTGCAACTGCAGGACCTCAACTTTTCAAAGTTGAATCAAATAAGAACAAGAATCACGGAACGAACCAACGAACAAGCATCAACCACTGAACCAGTGATTCCGGTGGGGAACAATTTTGCACAATTTCACTATAAACAACACCATCAAAAAATATGGAATGAAACTATACAATAAGCATTTAAGGCTTCGAGACCTATTAGATAAACACCTAATACTTCCAGAACCATCGAAGAGCGTCGTCCTATGCAAACATTTAAGAAACCTGCAACGTGGAAGACCTGTTTACGTACGCAACAATGGCAAAGACTCTTGAAGCACGCAAGAATAAAGAAAAAATCATACATAGTAATATGCTAGAGAATGTATTCGAAGGACAAAGTTTGGATATGCTAACATATCAAACATTGGGATAAATTTAGCTAGCATAAAATGCTAAGACAAACATTCGAACTAATGCTAGCATTAATCCACCTTCAAGCAATACACAGGAAAAATATATGATTAAAAAATATTGTATATGATCAAAAAGTTTGGATATTTTACCATATAAAACATTGGGAATAACGAAGCCGCCAATAAAACCTCCAATCTATTATTCAATTAGATCATTACATATATGGTACTTTTTATTATATAAAAATTAATGTTTTTAGTTCCCTAGCTCCAACAATAGATATTATGCAAATATTTGTGGTCAAAGGAAAAACTAATATGAAGTCAATGAATTATCGATCGCTATAGTCCCTCTATGCCTACGGCAGGGACTAATAACAATAGAAATGATAGATCTTGTTCACTCCTTATTTTTTTTTTCTCCTTAATATATGGGCATCATGCCATTGATATATGGTGTTCACTCCTTATATCTCTTTTCCCCTGAATATATGCATGCACATCATGTCATTTAGAGAATGAATGCATGAGAAAGTGTTTTTGTATTTTTTATAACTTAGATTACAAATACATAGTTGAGAGATTGTAAAATGGTTAATTGTTCAAAATACATAGTTAAGAGATTGTAAAATGGTTAATTGGTCAGCATTATAGTTATTTTGATCAGAATTATAGTTATTTTTATTCTAAATCAATCATCAACATTATAGTTATTTTTATTCTAAATCAACCACCATTGATTTCCTACTTTAGTAATTTTTAAAACTTAAGTTTTGTTCCAAAAAATATTAATTTTATTATTTGAAAAATATAAATAGTTTTTTTTCAATTTGTTGATTTGAAATTTTTATTGGCTTTAGAATTGTAATGAAAGTTAATAGCCCATTTGTGTGTTATTATTATTATTTTTTGTGTGTATTTGTCAAACTCAACAAATCATTTAAAAAATATAAAATTTATAAAAACCATCATTGAACACTTATACTTTGGGAAAATATATTTTTCATAAAAACATTTCCTTCTCCTAGAGCTTAGCTTATAGGCACCATCAATGCACTACTCTTTCAACAACCTAGTGTCATGGTTTATGGCTACATACTAGCTGGAGTTGTCCCTTGCTCTGTACTAGCTAGATATGTTCCTTCTTCAAACTATCTTGAAGGCAACATAATAGAATCGTTCAACACTACTTCCCAACATGCATCAAATGAATTGGGTGGCCATCTCACACGACTTTTTGAATTGAATTGGGTTGTGGGAGAAGGAGGAATTTTGAATTGGAGAAGGAGGTTGAACATTTCCATCTGCACACACAATAAAATGTTGCAATTATTGATAGTGAGCTTAGCTTATGGAAATATTATGGCCTTGGAACTAGAACTTAAATTTTCTATCTCATCCTTTTGCTTAAAAAATTTAGAGTACACAAGGTAGAACCTATATAAACTAGCAATGACACGTTTCTACTTCTTATGTTATTTTCATGGTTTGATGAATAGCTCTCACATAGCACAACCAGTACAGAGCGACTGCTAAAATACCATGGATTTTTCCAAACCTTCTCTTGTATAGAGCCACCACGAGAACACTAACAAGTGAAGGGAATACAATATATGCAAATAAGTTTTATCCTCTTTCTTATTTAGTATAATTTAAAAACAAATCTAAGTTGCTTATCCATGTGTTGGATTGTTGTCTAGAAAACTTACATTTGTTAAATTGATGCATTGTAGATGATGTATGAAACACCTTGCACTAAGATCCTGTGGAATGTAAATGATGAACTATTTATACTTATTGATTCCTTTTCTACCTTCGATGGCACACACTATGAATGGGAAATACTCCCAAGACATCCAATGGGAAAATGAATGTCTACAAATCAACTATTTAGGACTGTTACTAGAAGAGGAAGGCGCTTGTTCTTGTTTCTTACATTTGTTTCACATAGGAATCCTCATTAATAATTCTTCCACTCTTTTCCATTTTCTTTACAGAAAATGAAACTTTGGCATATCTTGTTCTTTAAATTTGATCTGACTTTATTAGTTGTAGAAGAGTGTTAATAAAATAATGGTCCCCGCTATTTTCCCACTCCTGGAATAATAAAAAAAATTGACATCAGAAGAAGAAAAAAATTGAACTATTATAAGTTCATTGCATATCCCTCAGTATCATCTTCGTCAAACATTTCACGGATTCAAAATCCGAGTTCGTATGCTCAAGATATCCAAGTTTTAGTCTAACTTGAAAAAACACGCTTCCTCAATATGTGAAAAATATATTTTTTCTTGGAACAAAGAATTCTTGGAACCATGTTCAATTTTTCGGAACCATGTTCACCTCTTGGAACCATTTTGGAACCATTCATCTCTTGGAACAAAACATTCCACCCTTAGAATTTTTGTTGAATTTCCCTTCCCCACACTTCCTCTTCCACATCTCCTCTCCTCTCCATAATTAGTTTCTTTTTAAAATTTATTACACACTCCTTCCTTATTTCATAATCAACACTTATATTTTTTCCTCATATTCCCACCCCTCCTTATCTCTCCACTCTCCTCTCCCGTTACTTCCCCACTCCACACTTAGTTTATTCTCTAAACTCTACAGACAGACGAACCCCCACTCCTCCTCACTTCCTTATCCCTCCACAGCCCCCTCACCTTCATCCGCCCACTTACTCCACTACCTACATTCCTCCACCCTCAATATACCACCTACATTCCCCCCCTCCCCCTATGCTACCTCACCTTACCCCCCTCTCGTCCCATTTTTCCCATCACCAATTTATCGTAAGTTTCTCCCATTATATTATTAACCAATGAAATTACTCCATTTTCAAACAACTATTCATGACACACAGAAACTATATTAACCAATGGGAGACTAATGAAATTAATCCATTTTTCAACCAACTATTCATGACACACGGAAACTATATTAACCAATGGGAGAATGACACTTGGCAACAAATGAAACCATGACATGCGACAACCAATCAGGTGGTGACATGTGGCAGCTTATGGTAACCTATCACACAACGACATGTGGAAACGATGTGGATTTTTGACTAAAGTTGACTCATTTTTTACTCATGTTGATTCATCGTTGATTGGGTGTCCATTGGATGATGATTGAGAAGCTAAAATATTTAATTAATCCATTAATTTTCTAAGGGTTTGAACTCCAAGTCTCCATAATCTCTTTGTTCTTCACATTAAAGGCACGATGGACTTGGAATTATAAAATATTTAACTTCCAATATCCCCATGCATGTGGGATATAAATTTTTCAAGAACAAGTTGAATTTTGAATAAAGAAGGACGAATTAAGATCAAGGGCCAAGATTGACCCAAAAACTAGTCAACAACTACTGAGTCTTGATGTTCCGAAGGCCATATCTTGAGATCCAGGAGTCGTATTTTGGAAAAACATACCTTGTTGGAAAGGAAATTCGACGATGAAGATGATGGAATAGGTTTGAAGGGATGAAATTGACCATAAATTTCTCATAAATTGAAAGAAAAGTAAACAATATTTTTATGGTGTACTGATAAATCTGCTTGGTACCTCGACTTCATGAGCTCATATCTTGAGATCAAGAAATTGAAATCTCACCCAGAAGGACTCGTTGGAAAGATGAAATAATGAGTATTGAATATAAAGTGGTTTACATGGTTTAAAGGACAAACATTTTACTCAAAAAATAAAAACACAACCCACTTTAAAAAAAATTAGTGAATTAAAAGTTTTGGAAAATAAACGTTTATATAAAAACTTTTATTGAGGAACAAAGGGGCCCACTTCAAGACACAAATTTTAATGACATATAATTAGTTAAATTGGTTATTCCAAGAAAGAGAAATCCCTAGCTACTCAAGAAGTTAGAAGAGTTGGTTTTAAAAAGCAAGAAAGATCTTCATTAGGGAGTTAGAGAAGGTTGCATTATTAGAGCAAGAGATCAGAATAGAAGGGTCCATCCATCATAATGCAACCAAAATTATGATCAACAAATTTTTTTTTCCATGTTATCCATTCTTCTTCTTCTACACTAATTTCTCAATGCTTTTTGTTTGTATTTATGAAACTAACAAAATGATGAGTTATTGAGCGTTCTTGTTGTAATCTTCCAAGACTTTTATTTTATGATCATGCATTATTTACAACCATATTTTTTACTGTTAGATGTAATCCATGATTGTCTATTGGATTCATGGGAATTTAGCCCTTGTTTAACAAGCTTTATTTCTAAGTCACTTGTCAATTGGTTTACATAGATTTTGTTTATTGTTGAATATCTTTTATGAATAAAATTCCATAGAGAACTAATTCAGGGTTTTACTTTAATGATTTCTCATATCTTGGGATATACGAGGATGAGATGGGATTTTTTAAGTATTCCCATAAAATTCTTTTTAGTTATAAACGAAAAACTCATTTATTTATTTTTGAAATGATCAAAATTATTTCCTCATTTTTCTTGTGAGAAGATATGGATGTATCCTCTATTTGTATGTGATTAATAGGATTGTATAATTGATGTTGAGTATAATTTATTTCGATATTGAAGCCTTCCTTCAATATTTTTATTTTAAAGAAGCTACTTGTTGCACACAAAGATCAGATCAGGTTATTAAAGAACCATTTCATATATATATGAAGCAATAAAGACCTGGGGTTTTCTATCTAGCATTCTTGTTAATCCAAGATATTCAAGATATATCTTTCAACCAAAGAGGAGTACCACCTCTATAAAAATGCAAGGGGATTCATATCCTCATGAGGTTGTTGTTTCGATATTAACCGATTCAAACATCAACATTTTGCTGACTTTATTGGGGATCCATTTATTTTCAAGATATCTAAGTCTTTGTTTTAGATTTGATTGAAGGACCAGAGTCTCCATGGTTCAAAGCTGTGAAAACAAGATTCAAGAAGACCCCTTTTTGTTCTAGATGCATGGGGTTTATGAAAATATTATTTAGAGATGTTTGAATGACTTCAAAAAGAGTCAAGAACAATCAAATATTCAAGAGAATGAACTCCTTGGTGATTCGATTGAAGGAACTCTTAAAATCCCTGACAATTCCATTGGAAATATTCAAGAATCTCAAGAAAATATATATTATGACTACTTTGAAGAATTTTGTTCATGTTGTGATTTTCCTTTTCCTTCTCCACCAATCCTATCAATGGATTCAAAAAATGAAGCAAAAGGAAGACTTGTGCAAAGAAATAGACGATTTCATAGAACCCATTTAAGTATGTTGGAAGTAGTTTTTTACATGCATGATAATTCTATTGCAAAATTTTCCATATTCTTTGGAAATACTTCAGAGGATGCAGAGAATCACCTTTTTAGATTCAAATATACATGTGATGTTTTCAATCTCACTAAAGATAATGTTAGATGTTTATTATTTTTACAAACTTTGTGCGATAATGCTCTTGAATGGTACCATTCATTATTTATTGAGACCATTACCAATTGGGATGTGTTGGAAACTTCATTCGCTGAAAAGTTTTTCCACCCACCCTCTCTCATATGGACACAAGATAATGAAGATTTCATCCTTTCACATACTTGATATGAAGATTTTTAAAGAAAAAAATTTGAGAATGAAATTGATGAACCTCCACCCAATGCACAAGAAGATTTCATCCTCGCAACAAATGATGAAAAGTCACTAGAGCATTGGAAGCAAGAACAATTGGTGAAAGAAATGAGTGTTAAGAAAAATGATGAACACTATTTCCATTGCGTAAAGGAATAATGTTTTCAAGACATGATCAGTGAATTAAAAATCTTGGATGTGGTCAATGATAAGGAGAAAGATGAAAGTATGTTAAAATTGGAAATTCCTTATCCAATCAAAGATAAAAACAATCTTGAGAAAAAAAGAGTTGATTTAATTGAATCATGGTTCCAAAGCATTGAAGTCCAAACAATTCAATCATATTTTGAGCAAATCTAGTTCAAAATTTTCTTTAGCATGCATTGAGAGTTCCCCTGACTCATTGGTACAAGCCCCAATATGTTCCATAGTTTTGGAGTTCATTCCAGAGATAAAATGGATGCTTGAATGGATCCAATGGAAATATACGTATACCTAAAATTGTACCTTTCTTTCAAGTAAGATAGGGTAGGTAGATCTTCTTTGTACATAGTTTACTTTTTCAGTCAAATTTTGCATAATAAAGTAGTTGCTAAGTGGAGACGATATTTGAGGATAAATCCATGAAGAAAGAATTACAAGAATCCATTTCAAAGATGAATCCATATCCCAATGGAGAAGGTAGTTGGTCTTTAGATTCTGGTGTTCTCAACAACCCACAGGGGGTTACTGTCCCGCAGTTGGAGCTAGTTGTTGCTAAAAAATTGGTCACCTCTATTTTCCCACTCTTGGAATAATAATAAAAATTGACATTAGAAGAAGAAAATTTTTGAACTAATATAAGTTCATTGCGTCTCCCTCAGTTTCATATTCTTCACACATTTCGTGGATTCAAAATCTGAGTTCGTATGCTCAAGATATCTGGGTTTTCATCTAACTGACAATAAAGCACTTCCTCAATATGCGACAAAGATAATTTTTCTTGGAACAAAGAATACTTGGAACCATGTCCAATTTTTTGGAACCCTGTTCATATCTTGGATCATCTCTTGGAACACATCATTCCACACTTAGAATTTTTCTTGAATTTCCATTCCCCACACTTCCTCATCCATAACTCATCTCCTCTCCATACTTGTTTCTTTTTCGAATTTATTACACAGACCTTCCTTCTCTCATACTCAAAACTTAGATTTTTTACTAATATTCCCACCCCTCCTATATCTCAACTCTCCTCTCCCCTTACTTCCCAAATCCACACTTATTTTATTCTCTATAATCCATCGGACAGATGGACCCCCAATCCTCCTCACCTCCTTATCCCTCCACACCCCCCTCACCTCTATCCGTCCACTTACTCCGCTATATACATTTATCCCCACTTACGTCATCCCACCTCACCTCCCTCACTCTGCCACCTACATTTTTCCACTCTTCCTATGCTACCCTCACCTTACCCCCCTCTCATCCCATTTTCCCCATACTTCACCAATTTATCCTAAGTTTCTCCCATTATATTATTAACCAATGAAATTAATCTATGCTACCCTCACCTTACCCCCATCTCATCCCATCTTCCCCATACTTCACTAATTTATCCTACATTTCTCCCATTATATTATTAACCAATGAATTTACTCCATTTGCCAACCGAATATTCATGACACATGGAAACTCTATTAACCAATGGGAGAATGAAACTTGGAAACAAATGAAACCATGAAATGTGGCAACCAATCGGGTGGTGACATGTGGTAGCTTGTGGTAGCCTATCACATAATGACATGTGGAAATAATGTGGACTCTTGACTCATCGATGGCTCATGTTGATTAATCATTGACTGGGTGTCCATTGGATGATGATTGGGTAGCTAAAATACTTAATTAATCCATTATTTTTCTAAGGGGTCGATCTCCAAGTCTCCATAATCTCTTTGTTCTTCACATTAAAGGCATGGTGGAATTTACATTATAAAAAATTTAACTCCCAATATCCCCATGCATGTGGGATATATATTTTCCAAGAACAAGTCAAAATTTGAATAAATAATGACAAATTAAGATCAAGGGCTAGGATTGACCCATGAAAACTTATCAACGACTATTGAGGATTGATGTTCCAAAGGCCATATCTTGAGATCTAGGACTTGAATTTGGGAAAACCATACCTAATTGTAAATGAAATTCGATGAGGAAAATGATGGAACAAGTTTTAAGGACTGAAATTGAACATATATTTCTCAAAAATTGAAATAATATTCAACAATATTTTTATGGTGTGTTGAGAAATCCACTTGGTACCTCGACTCCGCAAGCTCATATCTTGAGATCCAAAGCTCAAAATATCATCCAGGAGGACTCATCGGAAAGATGAAATGATGAATATCACATATAAAGTGGTTTCCATGGATGAAAGGACAAATAGTTTACTCAAAAAATAAAAAAAAACACAGTCCACTTTTAAAAAGTCAGTTAATTTTTTTTTTTGGAAAATAAAAGTTTATTTAAAAACTTTTATTAAGGACCAAAGGGGCCCACTTAAAGACACAAATTTTAATGACACAAATTCATTAATGAGAGTTCAATGAAACATTAATTAAAGTGGTTATTCCAAGAATGTGAAAACCCTAACTACTCAAGAAGTTAGAAGAGCCAGTTTTAAAAAGCAAGAAAAGGATTTATTAAGGAGTTAGAGAAGGTTGCATTATCAGAGAAAGAGCTCATAATAGAAGGTTCCAGCCATCAAAATGCAACCAAGCCTCTGATCAATAAACATAGATTTCCATATTCTCCATTCTTCTTCTTCTACACTAATTTCTCAAGGATTTTTGTTTGTATTTATGAAATTAACAGAAGGACGAGTTATTGAGTGTTCTTCTTGTAATATTCCAAGAATTTTCTTATATGATCATGGAGTATTTACAACCATATTTTTGAATGTCATATGTAATCTAGGATTGTCTATTGGATTCATGGGAAATTATCCCTTGTTTAACAATCTTTATTTATGAGTCACTTGTCAATTGGTTTACATATATTTTGTGTATTGTTGAATATCTTTTATGAATAAAATTCCATAGAGAACTACTTCAGGGTTTTACTTTAATTATTTCTCAAATCTTGGGATCTCTGAGGATGATAGTTTTAAATTATTCCCTTCAAATTCTTTCCAGTTATGAATGGAGAAATCATTTAAATTTCTTTGAAATGATCAAAATTATTTCCTCCCTTTTTTGTGAGAAGATATGGATGTATTCTCTATTTCTATGTGTTTTAGAGGATTGTATAACTGATGTTGAGTATAGTTTATTCTGATATTGAAGCCTTCCTTCAATAGTTTTATTCTAAAGAAGCTACTTGTTGCACACAAAAATCATATTAGGTTATTAAAGAACCATTTCATATATATATGAAGCAATAAAGACTTGGGGTTTTCTATCTAGAATTCTCCTTAATACAAGATATTCAAGATACATCTTTCAGCGAAAGAGGAGTACCAACTCTATAAAAATGCAAGGGGATTCATATCCTCATGAGGTTTCTATTTCAACCTTAACTGATTCAAGCATAAAATGTAAAACACTTGACCCCTAAGTACCCTTTCTAGGGATGGGGCATCAAAATTTCACTTAATTTAGTTGTCTCGAATCATCTCTCTGGTATCTACATTCTCTTCTACTCAACCATATCTCTCTAAAGACTAATACCAATCTCAAAACAAAGCTCTGGATTGCAAGTTATGGTCTCTCGAAGTTCTTCGGGCATATCAAACATGGCCCACGTGGCTCCACCTCATTCGTACCATCCCTAAGTTCCTACATCCACGGGGAGGTTTGTCCACTGTCCAATCCAATGGTGGGACACTGTCTTCATTTAACACGTGATTTAGAGGGAAGTTTGGAATTTGACACTTTGGCACTGAAAATCCCTTCTCCTTCATGCACGCATATCCTCCAGAATCCTGAATTCTCGAAATCTTGAAGGAGCTCGAGATCTCGCCATGTGGCTTCGGCCTTCTGGCCTTTCGGCTTATCCTTGATGTTTCACCCCAAACCTCTGTAGTACCAAACTCCCAAAGGGTCCACCCTCACACATGGTGACACACTAGACACAAAGGAAAGTACATGTGGGTCTCGAGTACTCCTCCCACCAAGTGGACCAAACATGTAAGTGCTAGGGATGATACGCGGCAAGGCAAAGAGGACACATGGACCCTATAGTGGGTGACATGTGTCACGTTTTATTGGGCACATAGGGTCTGTGAAACACACGAATCTAGTTGACATGTGGAATGTCAAACGTGGGTCCACATCACCTTAGGTGACATCAGTGTGCCACATCACCCTGGACTGATATCCTTCCAACCCGTTTGATCTCATGGTCAAGGTGTGTCCACGTAACCCATGGATCTACGACCTCTGTTACTTCATAAATTCGATGTTCAGGGGTTCCATAGTGTAAATTCCTCTTTGTTCCTTGAGTGGTCATCATTGGGCTGACCATGGTCTAGATATAACGGTCAGGGGAGTTTCCGAGGGGTTCCTAGATCTAAGGTCCTTGTCACTTCATAGCTCCAGCCTTCAGAGGTTTCGACATTATGGCCTCTTTGTTCTCCCAAAGCAGGACTTCACCGAAGTATCGTACATGGGACCCTCCACTAGTTGATTGGGCAGGTAAAAGGGGTTCTCAACAAAATCCCCAGATCCATGACTCTCATCACTTTGTAACTCTGACGTTCAGGGATTTTAGTGCTATCACATAAATGTTCTCCCGAAGTAGGGATTCACTGAAGTTACCTCGGCGTAGATATAATGACCAAGGGGAATCATAAATATCCTCGGATCTATGGCTTGCATTACCTCATGATTGATAAATGGATCAAGGTTTAACGGTGGGGCGGGTCTATCTATCTCATTTAGGGAAATTGCCAGGCGTTGGTCAACCTCATGGCTAACCATAACAACTAGTTTCCTTCAACCAATTTACAACAATAGTTCATAATACTTCGGAGCTTCAAACTCCTGGAGTTCCGAAGCCAGAAAGGCTTAGCTCCTTTCGGGCCTAGCATAGGGTTCCCAGGACTTGGTCACATGGGTCCTTCAAAAAATTCTGTGGGCTATGCGCTATTCTCTTAGCCGTTAATTGCTTAAGGACACCTGCATGAGCCCTTGGTCACATGAATGAAAGATCTAAAGGGGGCACCCTCCTTCCATAGGGTTTGAACTTATTATTCCTGCGAAGGTAGATTCTAGAGGTCGGTAGGACTTGAGCATCCTAGAAAACCCTTCCCCGACACTCTTGTAGACTTACATCCCATATCTCTCTAGCTGCTAAGCTGAGGAAAGAAGAATATCCTTCAAAATCATAGCTTCACCGAGAGACAATACATATTTCTAAGTTAATTATTCAATATAGAACTCAGTCATAGAAATATAAATATATTCAATCATCATTTCCATTTAATACACAGAGCATGAAAATACTTATCAGAAAACCAGAAATTGTGAAGTGACTGCTAAAAGGGGTGTTTGTTTCCACCCAACCATAGGCACAACCACTCTTGAACGGATTTATTGTTGGCCACCCTCTAGCTACACCATGATTCTTTGAGAGAGACTTTTTCTTCTTTCTTAGTGATAGTCAGGGATGGAGGTTACTCTCCTCCTCCCACAAGATCTTTGCAATTGGTTTTCTCTGTACCAAGCAAGGAGGTATGCACAAGTACTTCCATAGTCACTCATCAGCCCCATTTATCATCTTGTAATGAAAACCTTGCTAGCCACTTCTTGCACCCAGAAGAGGCTTATTTCTCTTTTCTTCCTTGAACCAAAGAGATGCAATGTTATTTTCTCTTCTCAAGATTGGTCTCTCGACTCTTCTTCCTCACGCAGATCTTCTTTCTCGCCCAAAAATTACCTATTTTCTTGCTTTCCTCAACAAGTTTGCATGGTTCTGAATCCCCAGCTCATGGTCAGCTATGGAAGTATTGCAGATGGGTACTCTTCCCCATCTCCTCATTAAGTCTTGAGGAGGAATTTTCCAGCTACCAATATGACTGGTAATTCATTTCAGGGTCAGAGGACTGTTCTGGGTATGAGCCATTAAATATAGTAAGGTACTGGTTTAGTGGGGGGTCATCTCAACCATTTCTGGTTCCCCTCACCATCTCTCTCATAACACCATGGTCTATCTTGGAAAACCCCCCTTTCAACAGTTATGCAACACTATCCATTTTCTATTAATAACAAAAAAATACATACATTGACCTTTTATACAAAAAGGTTCATCAAATCCAACATTCACACATATTTAGTCTGCCATAGTCTCTTGGCCAGTTATAGTTATATTTACAAACTGGGGGAAGCAAGGGTATTACAATCCCCTCCCCCTTAAAGGAACATTGTCCTCGATGTTCTATCCACCGATGTGCTCTGTATGTACAAAAGTAAACAAAAATGGGTATGCATGTTTCATGGCATCCTCCATTTCCCATGTAGCCTCATCCGGGCCAAAGTGTTTCTATTTCACCTTGACCTATGCAATGGTTTTGTTCTTGAGTGGTGTTTCCTTCCTATCTATTATGCATTGAGGTTCTAGTAGAATTATCCCTTTGGTTCCACCTGAATCACAAACCAATCAATTATATGATTATAATCATGTACATATTTATTCAATAATGAAACATGGAAAACATCATGTGCCTTCACTGTAGGAGGAAGCACTAATTTATAGGCTACAATTCCCACTCTTTCCAAAATTTCAAAGGGTCCACAATACCAAGGTGCCAGCTTGGCACAAGATCCCATTCTCAAGGATATTTTCCTGGGTCTAAATTTGAGATACACATGATCCCTTGTTTTGAACTCTCTAGGACTCATCTTTCTGTATGCATAGATTTTCTTTATATCCTGAGCTATTTTCAGATTCTTCTTTATTTGAATTACTTGTTGTTTCATTTCTTTCAGCATGTCTAGACTGATTGTAATTCTATCTATCGGGTTATCCCAGCTGATTAGAATCTTGTACTATCTACCATAGAGGGCCTCAAAAGGGCTCATCTTCAATGACTCTTGATAGCCATTGTTTTAGGTAAAATCTACCATTGGTTGGTAGTCTTCCCACTTCTTAGGCTGATGCATTATGTGCATCCTTAACATGTCCTCTAACACTTGGTTTACTCTCTCTGTCTTCCCATCATTTTGAGGGTGATAGGTTGTGATAAATAACAATGTAGTTTAAAAACCAACAAACATAGATCTCCATAAGTTTGAAATAAATTTTGTATCTTTGTCAGATATGATCTCCTTAGGCATGCCATGCAGTCTAAATATTTCTTTCATGAATATACTGGAAATATCTATTTCCTTGCAAGTTTACTTGACGGCAATGAAGTGAGTATCCTTGCTCAATTTTTCCATCACTACCATGATGGTGTCATTTTGTTTGGCCGATTTTGGTAATCTTGTGATGAAATCCATGGAGATGGTTTCCCATTTCCATTCTGGGATTGGTAGGGGCTGCAACAAACCTGTTGGATGTTGATGTTTTGCCTTAACCTGCTGACATTCTAGACATTTATCCAAGTAATAAACTATGTCATTGTTTGGTCTGGGCCAATAAAATAGTTTCCCAGTGGCTGTGATCATCTTTGGATAACCAAGATGAACAGTATATGGTATTTTGTGTATTTCATCCATTATGAACCTCTTCAAGTCGTCACAATTCAGAATATACAACCTACCTTTGTAAGTTAGCAGGTCATCATTCAACAATTGATAACCTTCGTACTTTGTCCCTGTGGGATCTTGTTCTAAGTATGATTTTAAAGTATTGAAAAATGCATTTGTTTCTTGTGAACTTTTGACTCTCTCCCTGACATCTGTTTCACAGGTGCTTATAACTTCCAAGTGAATCACTTTCATACTTCTTCTAAGGGCATCAACCACCCTATTTTCTTTTCCTTTGATTTGAAATCAAACTCACTAAGGAGAGTCATCCATCTAGCTTATATAGCATTAAGTTTGGGTTGATAAAACATGTACCTCAACCCACAATGGTCTGTCATAAGCACAAATATCCTACCCAGGAGGTAATTCCTCCACATTTTTAAAGTATGCACTATGGAAACCAATTCTAGATCATGGGTCACATAATTGATTTCATGCTCATTCAATTTTCTGGATTCATAGTAAATTACATGATCTTCTTTCATAAGGAATCCTCCGAGTCCTTCCTTGCAGGCATCTGTACACACAAGGAAGTCCTTGTTTGGATATGAAATATTTAGCACAGGTGCATTGGTTAGAAGGAATTTCATCTCTTGGAATCTCTCTTCACATTCTGATGTCCAAAGGAATTTAACTTCGTCTTTTTGAAGGGAGGTGATTGGGCAAAAAATCTTGGAAAATCATTTTATGAACCTCCTATAGTATCCTTCTAGGCCCATAAAGGATCTGATAACAAATGCATCCTTTGGAGTAGGACAATCCATAATGGATTTGATCTTGTCAGGATCAATTGCCACCCCTTCTTCAGAAATAACATGGCCTAAGTAATGGACTTGTTTCTGGAAAAATTCACACTTACTAAACTTAGCATAGAGATGATGTTCTCTTAGTAATTGAAGTACTAGCTTAATATGTTCTTCATGCTCTTCCCTATTCTTGGAATAGATTAGGATATCATTAATGAAAACCAATACAAATCTGTCTAAGAACTTACTGAGTACATTATTCATTAAGTACATAAAATTGGTTGATGCATTGGTTAGCCCAAATGGCACCACCACAAATTCATAGTGACCATATCTTGTCATAAAGGTTTTTTTGTGGATGTATTCATCCCTAATTCAAAACTGATGGTACCTAGACCTCAAGTCAATCTTGGAGAAAATTGTAGCACCCCTTAATTGGTCAAGAAAGTCGTCGATCCTTGGCAAGGATAATTATTCTTTATGGTCATCTCATTGAGTTTCCTATAGTCTATGCACAACCTAAGTGTTCCATCCTTATTTTTCACAAACAAGGATGGTACTCCCCATGGAGACACACTAGGATGAATGTAGACTTTGTCCATCATTTCCTTTAGTTGTAGCTTGAGCTCAACTAGCTCTGGTGTACTCATTCTATAGGGTTTTCTAGACATTGGCACCACTCTTGGTGCAAGTTCTATTGAAAAGTCAATATCTCTTCTTGGAGGTAGACCTGGTACCTCTTCTAGAAACACATCTCTATACTCTCTTAATATGGGATGGTCCTCTAGGCTAGGTTTATTGTTCTCAACAGAGTCCAACACTTGTATTGCATACAAAGGGCATCCTTTTCTGCAATACTTCTTCACTTGAAGGGCCGATGTTTGTCTCACTGAGATAGGATTTTGAATCCCTTTTAGGGTTACCTTTCTCCCTTCTTCATTTTCACACTCCAAATTTTTGTTGTAACAATCCAACTTGGTTTTATGGGAAGCCAAACAATCCATGACAATCAACAAGTCATAATATCCTAAAGGGAGTATGTTTAGGGTTGCATGGGTGGGTAATCCACTCATAATGAGTTGGCATGCTAGTATGACTTTTGTTACTTTTCTTTTGGTTCCAGTGGCTAGTTGTACCAGCCATGATTTAACATGTTTAACTTGTTGCAATTTACATTTCTCAATAGTTTGAGGGGAAACATAACTCAAATTAGAACTAGGGTCAATTAAAATGGAAACTAGATGGTTGGAAATCATACCTTCCATCTCCACCACTGAATCTTGCTGGTCGTCTTGTCTATTATCTAAGGCTGCATAAATCAGTGGCATGCTCCTAGTCACATCATTGACTATGGTAGCCTCTTGTAAATTGTAGACCCTCCTATTGTTTTGTTGCCTATATGGGTAGTCTCTCAACAAAATTTATTCTCTACAACCCAAACATTTCAAGGGTTCTCTCTTTGTGTTATCAGTCTTACCTGAGGCTACTCCAAAGGGTTTATTTCCACTCTAAGAGGGGAAAATTTGTTGGTATACTCTTTTAGTAGGAATGATAATCTTAGAACCTTTACCATAGCTCTTGAATCTTGAGGGTTTAAATCCCTTCTTCTTGAATCTCGAAGTACTTTTCTTTTTGTAGTCCTTGTGAGGTTCTGTCTTGTTATTGAACTTATCATATCAATACCTTGCATTTCGGATAGTGTCTTCTAAGGTATTTGGCTCATCAAATTCAATTCTCTCCCGGAAGGACTGAGGCAGCCCACTAATAAATCGTTGCATATTTACCTTTTCATCCTTTATGTAGGGTTCATACCTTATCAACTCATGGAATTTGTTGATATATTCATCTATGGTGAGCTATCCCAAATTGAGTTCATAGAACTCCTTGGTCTTCCAATCAAAGTATTTCTCTGACAAATACTTCTTATTGAAGTATTTCTCAAATTGTTTCTATGAAAAGTCCTTCTCATGGATTTCTTTCACATTCCTAAGGTCCTCCCACCAAATGGAGGCCTTTCCATTCAGGTTAAAAATGGCTATTCGAACCTTTAGATTTTCTGAGTAGTCATGGACTTTGAAGTACTTCTTAAATCCAAGTATCCAAACTTCTGATTATTCCCCCTTCTTAATTTATCCATCAAAAATGGGTGTTTTTTCTTTCTTAAACTCTTCAGGGTCATGGCTCTTGGAATGTTTCCTCTTATTTTGTTTCCTCTCGGAATGAGAACTAGTTTTTCTACTAGAATATTCCTTGGAGTCATCAGTTTCCTCACCAGGGGATTCTTTCGATGAGTGTCTCTTGGCTCCATGTTGGGCCTTCTTTGAGGTGCTTCTCCTAGTGTGGCCACTTTCCGAGCCATGATTTCATATAATGTCTGTCCACATGACTGACTACTGGTCCATGGTGAAGCTGCCTTTGTATATATGATAATATTTATAGTAGGACTGCGTTAATTTCATTTTATTTTTCCTGCTCTTTTATCAACCTTTCATTGTCACCTTTACATCTTTGTAATTATTCCATGAGGTTGCTTATAGTTTCAACTAAATTTGGAGGGGTTTAAACTGCCCTCCTTTCATCATATTCTTCCTCTCTATTGTGGGATCTTTTCTCCAATTCATGGTGTGTCACCATCCTTTAGGCTGTAGTTTTCCTGCGATCCAATGACTACTTGAGTGCTGATAAAAAAAAATTTGTTAGTTAATGATCTACTAGTTTTATGAACAACACATAGTTCAGATTCTTCAAAACATATAACAACAATAAAAAGTTTCATTCCTTCCTTCAGTAGAGGTTTAAATGAGCCTCTTAGAAATGGGGTAAGATAGGGTGTCACCCCTAAAAGTTCTCTTCTAATATTTTTAAGTGGCTCGTTCATGAACCCAAGAAATCCAAGTGTTGTAACCTTGCTTTGATGCCAATTTGTAACACACACGACCCCTAAGTACCATTTCTAGGGATGGGGCATCAAAATTTTTCTTACTTTAGTCATCTCTAATCATCTCTCTGAGATCTCCATTCTCTTCTACTCAACTGTAGCTCTCTAATGACTATTACCAGTCTCAAAACCGAGCTTTGGATTGCAAGTTATGGCCTTCCAAAGTTCTTTGAGAATTATTAGACATGGGCCACATGGAACCCATGTGGCTCCACCTCATTTGTACCATCCCCAAGTTCCTACATTCATGGGTAGGTTCGTCCACCATCCAATCCAACGATGGGACACGATCTTCATTTAACACATGAGTTAGAGGGAAGTTGGACGTTAAGCTCTTTGATGTTGGACACCCCTTCTCCTTCCTGCATGCCTATCCTCTGGAGTCCCAGATTCCTGAACTCCTGAAAGAGCCCGAGTTCTCACCACATGGATCCGGCCTTCACGTATTTCAGCTTATCCTTGATGATGTACCCCAAACCTATAGAGTCTCGGAGTCCCAAACTCTTGAAGGGTCCACCCTCGTACATGGTGACACACTAGATGCAGAGGCAAGTACATGTGGGTCCTGAATACTCCTCCTACCAAGTGGACTAAACAGGTAAGTGCCAGGGGTGATACATTGAAAGGCAGAGAGGACACGTGGCCCCTACAATGAGTGAAACATGTCACATTTTTATTGGGAACATAGGTTTTTTTAAACACATGAATCCAGGTGACACGTAGCACGTCAAACATGTGTCCATGTCACCCTGGGTGACGTCAGCATGCCACATCACCTTGTAATGATAGCCTTCCAACCCATTTGATCTCATAGTTAAGGTGTGTCCACATAACCCCTAGATCTACGACCTTTGTTACTTCGTAACTTTGTCATTTAGGGGATCTGTGATGTGACTTCCTCTTTTCTCCCGAAGTGGTAAACACTGTGCTGACCATGGTCTAGATCTAATGGTTAGGGGAGTTCCCAGGGGTTCCTAGATCTAAGGTCCTCGTCACTTTGCAACTCCGGCCTTTAGAGGTTTTGACATTATGGTTTCTCCTCTTTCCCGAAGCAGGACTTCATCGAAGTACCATACGTGGACCCCTCCACTAGTTGATTATATAGGTAAGAGGGGTTCTCAACGAACTCCCCAAATCCACAACTCTTGTCACTTTGTAACTCTGGAATTCATGGAGTTTAGTGCTATCCCATATCTATTCTACCAAAGTAGGACTTCGCCGAAGTTACCTCGACATAGATCCAACAACCAGGGGGACTCCTGAATACCCTCAGATATGTGGCTCTCATTAACTCATGATCGGTGAATGGATCAAGGTTTAATGGTGGGGAAGGTCTATCTGTCCTGGCTAGGGAAACTTCCAGGTGTCGGTCAACCTCGTGGGTAACCATAAAAAACAGTTTCCTTCATCCATTTTACAACGGTAGGGTCATAATACTCTGGAGCTCTGAACTCCTGAAGTTCTGAAACCAAAAAGTCTTAGCTCCTTTCTAGCCTAACACACGATTCCCAAGCCTTGGTCACATGGGTTCTTCGAAAAATATTTTGGGGTACGCGCTAATATCTTATCCTTGAAATGGTTAAGGACACGGGCATGAGCCCTTGGTCACACGAATGAAATATATGAAGGGGGTGCCCTCCTTCCATAGTGATTTAACTTAATATTCACATGAAGGTAGATTTTATAGGTCGACAGGACTTGATCATCTCAACAAACCCTTCCTCGACACTCTTGCAGACTTACATCCCATAACTCTCTAGCTGCTAAGTTAAGGAAAGCAAAAGATCCTTCAAAATCATAGATTCATAGAGAGACAATACATATTTCTACCTTAATTATTCAATACAGAACTTAGTCATAGACATATAGATATATTAAATCATCATTTCCATTTAATACACAGAGCATGAAAATACTTATCAGAAAACCATAAATTGTGAATTGACTGCTGAAAGGGGTTCATGTTTCCACCCAACCATAGGCACAACCACTCCTGAAAAGATTTATCGTTGGAAACCCCCGAGATAGACCATGATGCTCTAAGATAGACTCTTTCTTCTTACATAGGGACAGTTAGGGACAAAGGTTACTTTCCTCCTCCCACAAGATCTTTGCAACTGCTTTTCCCTGTACCAATAAAAGAGGTCTGCACGAGTAATTCCATAGTCACTCGTCAACCCCGTTTACCATATTGTAATGAAAACACTACCAACCAATTCTTGCGCCCAGAAAGAGATTATTTTTTAGTTCATTCTCGAACCAGAGAGATGGAACGCTCTTTTCTCTTCTCAAGATTGGTCTCTCGACTTTGCTTCCTTGCGTAGATCTTCTTTCTTGCCCATGAATTACGTCTTTTTTTTCCTTCCTCAACAAGGTTGTGTGGGTCCGAATACCCAGCTCATGTTCAAGTCTGGAAGTCTTGCATATGGGTACTCTGCCCATCTCCCCATTAACCCTTGAGGAGGAATTTTCCAGCTACAAATCTGTCTGGTAATTCATTTCGGGGTTAAAGGATTGTTCTGGGTCTGAGCCATTAAATCCAGTAAAGTATTGGTTTGGTGGGGGGTCATCTCAACCATTTCTAGTTCCCCTCACGATATCTCTCATAGCACCATGGTCTATCTTGGAAAACCCTCCTTTCAATAGTTATGAAACACTATCCATTTTCTATTAATAACAAAAAAATACATACATTGACCTTTTATACAAAAAGGTTCGTCAAATCCAACATTCACACATATCTAGTCTGCCATAGTCTCTTGGCGAGTTATAGTTATATTTACAAACTGGGGGAAATAGGGGTATTACATCAAAAAAATTGGCAAACATACTAGGGATCCATTTATTTTCAAGATATTTGAGTCTTTGTTTTAGATTTGATTGAAGGACAAGAGTCTCCATGGTTCAAATCTGAGAAAATAAGATTCAAGAAGACTAATTTTTATTCAATATGCATGGGTTTTATGAAAATATTATTTAGATATGCTTGAATGACCTCAAAAAGAGTTAAGAAAAATCAAATATTCAGGAGAATGAACTCCCTGGCATTTCAATTGAAGGAACTCTTAAAAGCCCTGGCAATTCCATTGGAAAGATTCAAGAATCTCAAGAATATTTATATTACGACTCCTCTGAAGAATTTCATTCATGTTGGGATGTTCCTTTTCCTTCTCCACCAATCACATCAATGGATTTGAAATATGCAACAAAAGGAAGAGTTATCAAAAGAAAGAGACAATTTCATACAACCCCTTTAAATCTTCCAGAAGTATATTTTCAGATGCGTGATATTTTTATTGAAAAAATTTCCACATTCTTTGGAAATACTTTATAGGATGTAGAGAAACACTTGTTTAGATTCAAATTTACATGTGATGTTTTCCATCTTACTAAAGACAATGTTACATGTCGATTATTTTTACAAACTATGCGTGAGGATGCTCTTGAATGGTACCATTCATTATTGCCCAGGACCATTACCAGTTGGGATGTGCTGTAAACTTTATTCGCTGAAATTTTTTCCCACCCACCCTCTCCCATTTGGACACAAGATAATGAAGATTTCATCCTTTCACACACTCCATATGCATATTTTTCAAGAAACAATTTTGAGAATGAAATCAAGGAACCTCTACCCAATGCACAAGAATATTTCAGCATTGCAACATATGACGAAAAGTCACAAGAGCATTGGCAGCAAAAACAATTGGTGAAAAAAATGAGCTTGGAGAACAATGATGAGCAATATTTCCATTGCGTAAAGGAAGAATTTTTTCAAGACATCACCAATGAATCAAAATTATTGGATGTGGTCAGTGATAAGGAGAAATATGAAATTATGTTAAAATTGGAAATTCCTTATCCAATCAAAGATAGAAACAATCTTGAGCAGCCAAGAGTTGATTTCATTGAATCATGGTTCTAAAGCGTTGTTGGCAAAAAAATGCAATCATATTTTGAGCACATTTGGTTCATTTTTTCTCCAACATGCATTGAGAGTTCCCCTAACTCATTGGTACAATCCCCGATATGTTCCATACTTCTAGAGTTTCTTTCAAGTAATATATGGTAGGTATATCTTCTTTGTACATAGTTTACCTTTTCAGTTAAATTTTGCATAATAAAGCAGTCACTAAGTGGAGATGATATTTGAAGATAACTCCATGAAGGAAGAATTACATTAATCCATTTTGAATATGACTCCATATCCCAATGGAGAAGGAAATTGGTCTTCAGATTGTTGTGTTCTCAACAACCAACAAGGGGTTACTGTCCCGCAGTTGGAGCCAGTTGTTGATAAAAAATTGGTCACCTCTATTTTTCCACTCCTGGAATAATAATAAAAATTGACATAAGAAGAAGAAAAATTTTGAACTATTGTAAGTTCATTTCATATCCCTCAGTCTCAAATTCATTACACATTTCATGGATTCAAAATCCGAGTTCGTATGCTCAAGATATCCAGGTTTTTGTCTAACCGGAAAGAAAACACTTGCTCAATATGCGACAAAGTTAATTTTTCTTGGAACAAAGAATTCATGGAACCATGTATATTTTTTTGGAACCACATCCATCTCTTGGAACCATTCATATTTTGGATCATCTCTTGGAACAAATCATTCCACACTTATAATTTTTCTTGAATTTCCCTTCCCCACACTTCCTCTTCCACATCTCCTCTCCTCTCCTCTCCATACTTAGTTTTTTTTTTTTTTAATTTTCTTACAAAATCCTTTCTTCTCTCATACTCAACACCTAGAATTTTTCCCCAAATTCCCACCCTTCCTTATATCTCCACTCTCCTCTCCCCTTACTTCCCAACTCCACACTTAGTTTATTCTCTATACTCCATCGGACAGAGCCCCACTCCTCCTCACCTCCTTATCCCTCCACACCCCCTCACCTCCGTTCGACTACTTACTCTGCTACCTACGTTTCTCCCCCTGCTACGTCATCCTACTCAGCCCCCTCACTCCTCCACCTACATTTTTCTCCCCCCCCTATGCTACCCTCACCTTATTCCCCTCTCGTCCCATTTCCCCCATACTTCACCAATTTATCCTAAGTTTTTCCCATTATATTTTTAATCAACGAAATCACTCCATTTTTCAACCAACTATTCATGATACATGGAAACTCTATTAACCAATGGGAGAATGATACTTGGAAATAAATGAAACCATGACACATGGAAACCAATCAGGTGGTGACATGTGGCATATCATGGTAACCTATCACACAACAACATGTGGCAATGATGTGGACTACTGACTCATCGTTGAATCTGTTGACTCATTGGTGACTCATGTTCATTCATCGTTGATTGGGTGTCCATTTGATGATGACTGGGAAACTAAAATATTTAATTAATCCATTAATTTTCTAAGGGGTAAAACTCCAAGTCTCCATAATCTCTTTGTTCTTCACATTAAAGGCATGATGGACTTCACATTATAAACACTTTAACTTCCAATATACCCATGCAGGTGGGATATATACAATTTCCAAGAACAAGTCGAAATTTGAATAAAGAAGGACACATTAAGATCAAGGGCCATGATTGACTCATGAAAACTGATCAACGACTGTTGAGTCTTAATGTTCCAGATGCCATATGTTGAGATCTGTGAGTCAGATTTGGGAAAAAACATATCTCATTGGAAAGGTAATTTGACGAGGAAGATGAGGGAACATATTTCAATGGCTGAAATTGGCCATATATTTCTCAAAAATTGAAAGAACAATCAACAATATTTTTATGTTGTGCTAATAAATCCCCTTGGTGCCTCAACTTGATGAGCTCATATATTGTTATCTAGAAATAGAAATATTGCCTAGGAGGACTCATTGGAAATATTAAATGATGAAGATTTCATATAAATTGGTTTTTGTGGCTTAAAGGATAAATATTTTACTCAAAAAATAAAAAACACAGTCAACTTTAAAAAAGACAACCAATTAATATTTTTGGAAAATAAAAGTTTCTTTAAAAGGTATTTTTAAGGACCAAAGGGGCCCACTTCAAGACACAAATTTTAATGAAATAGAGTCATTAATGAGAGTTCAACGAAACATTAATTAAAGTGGTTATTCCAATAAAGAGAAATCCCTAACTACTCAAGAAGTTAGAAGAGTCGATTTTAAAAAGCAAGAAAGGGATTCATTAAGGAGTTAGAAAAGGTTGCATTATCAAAGAAAGAGATCAGAATAGAAGGGTCCAACCATTAGAATGAAACCAATATTCTAATAAACAAAAAAATATTTCCATCTTCTCCATGCTTCTTCTTATACACTAATTCTCAAGACTTTTTGTTTGTATTTATGAAATTAATAGAAGGATGAGTTCTTGAGTGTTCTTCTTGTAATATTATAAGACTTTTCTTATATGATCATGGAGTATTTACAACTATTTTTTTACTGTCAAATGTAAGCTAGGATTGTCTATTGGTGATGCAGTAGCATCAATCAATTTATTTTTAGACCAACCCTAGGGGTCACAAATATTTAACAAGGAAGTTGGTTTCTTAATGTTTTGTATTTTCATTTGTAATAGTTGTATGAAGTATCTCTAGAAGATGTCTTTGTTTGATTGGTTTTGATAGGTATCAGTTTTTGTCTAAGTTTTAGGAACAAAACTAGCATATTTAGAATTGTTTGAGATAGCTCAGGATGAGTTTGTTTTATGAGCTACCAGAGAGCTCTAAGATATATTGGGTATTTTGTATTGAGTAAGGGTTAGCAGGTGTGGAGAGTAAAACCGTGTGTAGTGTGAAGAGGTATGAGATACCAAGAGGAACAAAGAAAACATTGTTGTATCCATTCATTCATTTTGAATATAATAGAAAAATCTCATATTTTGTGTGTTGTTGTGGTTTGTTTGTGTATGAAGTCGATTTTTGTTTGAATTTGTCTTGATCAAGCAAAAAAACTTTGATTCTGCAGGGTAGCGGATCCTGTATGGAGTCGTGTTTAGAATCCGAATGGTTCCCATTGAATTTTTTTTCTATTTTCATTTTTTTTGAATTAAATGGTCAAGATTATATCTGGGAGAGAGTCTTTCCATATCAACGATCATTATTAATTCAGAGTTCTTTCCCAACATACCCTGCTTGTATTGGATCCATAGTCTATTGGAGTCCCTTGTCACATCTCAACTCTGATGAACCCTTTGTTTTAGAGCTAACCATCAAAGTGCTTAACTTTGACCCATAAGAGTGTTCAACTCCGATTCATTAGAGCAGTTGACTCTGAACCCCCTAGAATTTAGACTGCAACAAAGTTCTCTAAGACATCGAACTCTGATCCATTGGACCTCTTAACTTAGAGGCACTCTGGCCAAGTGATACTTTGATACATTAACCATTGATTTTCCTATGGTCTAGTGGAGTATTTAGCACCCGATTGTGTGGGAAAAAGGGCTTAGTGCCAAGCCAAAGGAAGCACCCGATTGTGTGGGAAAAAGGGCTTAGTGCCAAGCCAAAGGAAGCACCCTTTTTGAAATTAATTTGGGAATTGGTGCAAAGAAGAGAGTTAAGGACTCTGGACCGATTGAAGGATTTTGAGAGAAACTCAAGAGTTGAAGATGTAACAAAGTTATTTAGAACTCTGTATATGTGGGTATCAGACCTGGTAGGTCTGCATCTAGTGGTATAAGAGAAAAAGAATTGTATCTACAATAAACATGTCGCCCAGATGAGGAGTTTGAGAGAAAATATAGCAATTGAGGAGTTGTGATTAGAGCTGAAGTGGATCAAGGAAAGGGTGGAATCCATGGAGATAAATTATAGAAGGGAACATGATATATGAGATGTTACTGAGAGTGAATATACATGCTCTCAAGGGGAGACAAAATAATCACCAGGAGGAGAGACAATAGATGAGAAATTGTTGACACTGGTCACAAAGGTTGGAACTAGACCAAAGATGGAAGTGCCCATGTATGAGGGTAAGTTGAATGTGGATGAATTGATTGATTGGATCAATGCAATGTGTTATCACCCCATAATTTATGGGAATCAGTGTTCTGAATATTATTTATTTAGTTCAGGCGTAGGCGTTCGCTCATGACGCATGGCGAAGGCGGAGGAAAACGCCCGACAATGACCAAGCACAAGATGAATGTTTGCGCTCGAGCTTCAAAGTGAGTTTTGGTGTATTGTCTAGCAAAAAGAATGGTGGATTGGTTTGAAAGGGTAAAAGTCTAGTTTTGGTGGGCAAAGACAAAATTGTTTTGTTCGCAAAGACTTGGTGAATGTGGCAAAAATTCAAAATGGCCCCTTGGCCTTGGCATTTATGCAGAGTTTATTGAAAAATTAACATAATGTTTAGCAAAAATATTATTGGCCTAGGGCCATCCTCATATGCTCCACACAAGGTATAAGCACCGATCAATACACCTACAACAAACACAAACCAAAGTCAACGCGCAACATCAACACCAAAGCCCAAGCCTCGGGCTCATTACTTGACCTAACATTTGACTGTTGGTTTATCGTTTTGACAGGTGTTGAAACGAATGAAAGGTGTCCAACGCAGAGAGACATGCGTGCCTAGAAGGAGACTGCG
>ML786523.1:137464-186173 GCA_009831015.1 Picea engelmannii | reverse complement strand
CTTCACAATTTGTTTTCTGTTCCAATTATCAGAAGGAAAGTTATAGGGGTAGAATTTATCATCGTATACTTTGCCTCTCGGCTTCTGATGATCTTTATGTTTTCTGCAAAAGACTAGCTTAGGGATTCTTAAGTGCTCCTTTGAATGTCTTTTTCCTCACCTAAATCTTAGTGCAGGAATTCTTAACTACTCCTGTGCCTAGTTTTTCCTCACCTATTTATCTTCTCATCCACGCCATTTAAAATTAAATCGATCCAATGTTTCTGCTGCCTTGCCTTGTGTAACAGTCTTGTCCAGATCTGATATGTCAATCACTATTAATCACTGACCCCATTTGCCCAATGGCTCTCCCTGCTTTCCCAAAGTAACCATCTCAAAATCAAAAACTCTATATTTTTCTTGCTTTATAACTAGCCTAACATCAGTCCTATTACCCAAACAAAGCTAAATCTTAAAGAGAGATCCCTCTCTGAGTCTTGGAGGGCTAGATCCAAGACTCGAAGCGGTTCGAGGTTACCTCTGTGTTTGCCTCAGCAGTCTTAGGCAAATTACAGAGTGCTAACACAATGGATAAGTACTTTGACTATGGATATGTGGATGAAGAAAATAAATTCAAACATGCAGTGACAATATTGAAATAACATCTGACTTTATGGTGGGGTGAGTTGCAGATAGACAGGAGAAGGAAAGGAAAAGCTAAGATGAGAAGTTGGGACAAGATGGTGACTCAATTCAAAATTAAATTTATGGCTAAGGAATAACAATTGAATCTATTTAGGAAATTATAGAATTTGAGACAAAAGACCATGACAATGAAGGAGTACAATGAAGAATTCCATTAGCTAAACATCAGGGAAGGACATATAGAAGAAGATGCAGAGAAAGCTTCCAAGTATATAAATGGATTGCGGTATGATATTCAAGAGAGATCAATATTTTGTCCCTGAGAACAGTGGAATATGCTTACCAAGAAGCCCTAACATCAGAAGAGAAATTGGCCAGGAAGCAGAGCCAAAAGAGAAAAGGAAGGAGCACAACAAGAGGAAATGAATCATCCAATAGAGGAAGATAGAAGAATTCAAAGGAGGACATGAGAATTTCTAGCAGTCAGTCACTTAGAGAAAGAGAGTCGAGAGGTGAAATATTCTTCTCAAGAGGCAGAGGTAGAGGTAGAGAAATCAAGTGTTATACTTGTGGGAAAACATGACATATGTCTTGGGATTGTCCTGAGAATAACTCAACAAACCAGAGAGTAGATCATATTGCAGAGGCTAAAGAGGAGATAGTGAATAAAAAAGTAAAAGAAGAAACTATTGAAATGGGTGAATCATTGATGTTGAAAAGAGTTTTAATTAAAGCAGAGAAGAAAACTCTTGAACAAGCACCAATAAAGAGTTTATTCAGAACCATGTGAAAATAAAAGGAAAAATGTTGCAAGTTGGTCATTGATAGTGGCAACACATATAACCTAGTTTCTACAGATATGGTGGAGAAGTTGGGATTATAGAGGATGGAAAATCCTACTCCATACAAAGTGTCCTAGTTGAAGAAAGGACATCATATTCTGGTAAGTGAACAATGTAAGGTAAAAATTTAGATTGGTGATCTTACAAATATGAAATTTTATGTGATATCATGCCCATGGATGTTTGTCATATTTTGTTGGGAAGACCATGGTAGTATGATAGGAAAGTTGTTCATGATGGAAGAAGAAACATGTATGCTCTTGAAAAGGATTGACACAAGCATGTGATATTTTCGTTAAAGGATGAAGGAGATAAAGAAGAAGTTGGTCCAAGTGTGTTACTGATGAGTGGAAAGGAGATGCTACATGAAATCAAGAAATAGGAGGTACATTTTTCTTTAGTTGGTAAGCCCAGAGTAGTACTTACCAATACAAATTTAAATGATTTACTTGTTGAAATCCAATCATTGTTAGATGAGTTTGATGAAATCATTGTAGATGAGTTTCATAATTCCTTACCACTCATAAGAATCATTAGCCATCACATAGACTTTATTCCAGGAGCAAGTCTACCAAAAAAAACAGCCTACAGGATGACCAAGGAGAATGAAGAGATTAGAAATCAGGTTCAAGAACTGTTGGATAAGGGATTGGTCAGAGAAATTTTAAGCGCTTGTGTAGTGCCAATTGTTTTGAGTCCAAAGAAGGATGGTAGCTGGAGAATGTGTACTAACTTCAGAGAAATAAACAAAATAACGACCATGTATATATTTACTTTACCTCATATGGATGATTTAATGGACTGTTTAAGTGGTGCAAATTAATTTTAAAAGATTGATTAAAGAGTTAATATCATCATATTAGAATGAGAGAGGGATATGAGTGGAATACATCATTTAAAACAAACGTTGGTTTATATGAATGGCTTGTCATGCCTTTTGGCTTGACAAATGCACCTAGTACATTCATGAGGTTCATGAATGAAGTCCTCAAGGATATTGTTGGAAAAATTATTATTGTATATCTAGATGATATTCTTGTTTATGATAGAACAAAAGAAGAACACTTAAAGTTTCTGAAGTTAGTATTGAGAAAGTTGGAGGAGGAGAAAAAATTGATAAATCCGAAGAAATGTTCCTTCATGAAGAAAAAAATAGTCTATTTGGGATTTGTAATATCTCAAAATGGATTGAATATGGATCTAGAAAAGGTGAAAGAAATCAAGGAGAGGCCCTCTTCAAGGAATATTTTTGAGGTAAGAATTTTTCATCGATTGGAAATTTTCTACAGAAAATTCATTATAAATTTCAGTAGAATATATGCTCCAATAGTTTAAGCTATTAATAAAGAATATAATCCATTTAAGTGGACAACATAAGTTCAAGAAGGATTCAAATTGTCGAAAGAGAAGATATTGAACAACCTATTTTAATTCTTCCATATTTTCATAACCCTTTCCAAGTCAAGTGTGATGCAAGTGGAATGGTCATTGGTGTTGTTATGGGCCAAGATGATAAGTTTTCTTATTTCAGTGAGAATTTAAATGATGCCAAACAAAAATACTCAACTTGTGACAAAGAGTTATATGCAGTGATCCAAGATTTAAAGGAATTGATAAAAAAGTTGCAGATGCTTTGAGCAGGAGGTGTTTAGTTTCGCAGGAATTCCAAGTGAGTACTTTGGGGTTTGAACATCTCAAAGAAATGTACAAAGAAGACTTAGACTTCAAGGAAGCCTATGAATCATGCAAGAATTGAGTTATAAAATATAGAAGTCCTTGGTTGGAGTATATGATTCAGGAGGGATTGTTGTTCAAAGACAATCAATTGTGCATTCCAAAATTATTAATGAGGGATAACTTGCTAAAGGAGAACCATAGTGGAGGATTGGATGGTCACTTTGGACAGGAAAAAACTTATGCTCAGTTGAGTTCTTATTATTTTTGGCTAGGTATGAGATATGATGTTAAGAGATTTGTAGAAATATGTAAAATTTGTTAGTATTCCAAAGGGAAGTAACAAAATACAAGTTTATATCAGCCATTTCCCATACCAAGTAGGCCATGGGATGCCTTAAGCATGTATTTTATTTTGGGTTTACCTAGAACTCAGAGAGGGAATGATTAAATCTTGGTAATCGTTGATAGATTCTCAAATATGTAATATTTTGTACCTTGTTATAAGACTAGTGATGAAATCCATATTGCTAATTTGTTTTTCAAAGAAATTGTAAGGTTGCATGGATTTCCCGGAAGTATAGTTTCAGATAGAGACACTAAATTTGTTGGAAATTTATAGAGGACATTGTGGAAGAATCTTGGAACAAACCTTTCATTCAATTTATCCTATCACCCACAAACTGATGGGTAGATAGAAGTGGTGAACATGAGCTTGGGAAACTTATTGAGGAGTTTGGTAAGTGAGGATAGAAGTCAATTCGATCAAATTCTTGCACAAGCTAAGTTTGCTTACAATAACTAACCTAAAAAAAGTATAGGAAAAAGTCAATTTCAAATTGTCTATGGTATGCACCTAAGAGGCATTTCTGAACTTAGACTTCTGGGAAAAGAAGAAATGAGGAGTGTTGATGCAAAGGATTTTACTATATCAATGAAAATGTTGCATGAATAGGTCAAGGGGTAGCTATAAGATAATAGTCAGAGGTATAAGAAAAGAACAACCTTGAAGAGAAGAGATATTAATTTTGAAGTTGGAGATCAAATTTTGGCACATTTAAGGAGAGAGAGATTCCCAAGAAAATAATATAACAAATTGAAGTTGAAGAAGATAGGACCCTGTAAAATTTAGAGGAAATTTTCAACTAATGCCTATGAGATTGAGTTACCACATGATATTGGAATTTCACCAATATTCGATGTTGCAAATTTATATCCTTACATAGAACTTGAAGAAGGGGATGAGTATGATCGAGGGGAAGTTCAATGGATGAAGCAATTACCTACAACAACACAGTTTCATATGGAGAGGATTCTTGATCAGAAAGTTGTTAAGAAAATTAGAAAATAGGACTTGTACGAGTATTTGATCAAGTGGATATATCTTCCAATAGAATGTGCAACTTGGATGACTACCGCAAAGATCTAGCCTCAAATTCGAATTTCCCCTTTAACCCTAGAAGATTTGAGAAGATTACTCAAGCTCCTTGGAAGGACAAGAATCATGGAAGATTTGTTATCAAATATTTTAGAGAGATTTGTGGGAAGATTTTTAAAGATGTTCTTTGCTAATTATTAGCAAATGGTTGTAACCACATGAGAGATATGTGGATCTGAATGTATTATATACTTATCTTATTATCAAAGAAAATTATGTAAAATAAGAGTGTCTCCTCCATTCCAACGGGGAGACTTTTGGCGCTTGTGTCCAACTTATGATGGAGTGAATAAAACATCTTGAGAATTTCTTTGATACAGATTGTAAGTTTATAGTTTCTTTGTGTTTTATGATTTGATATAGTTCACAATGTTGTAGTTTAGTTCACTACCTTGTTTTTGGGAGAATTGAGATCACTCCAAATGGATCATGGTGGTCTTTTATTTAATTTTATGAAAGTATGTTTATTTTATGCAAGTTTGTTTTCCCATTTTATCAAAGAATTAATTCATGGAAAGAAAAAGACTCATCCATATCAAAATATAACTTGGTGACAACAAGGTATTAGCAAGTATGGTGGTGCTCAAGTACAAGGTCATTGCTAGAATTGATTAAGGTTTCTTTTGATTTATGTTGTGTAGGTGACATTGCTCACTAAAGAGTAGAGATATGCATTGTAACTCTTCATGATTACATGAACTCTTTGTTAAGTCATTGTGAAATATTGTAACCCATAGTGAAGGGGATCTGTGTTGACACCCCAGTTAGCACATATATCCTAGATTTCAATTCCGAATTCTTTTTAGATAGGATATGATAGGCTCTAATCATGCATATATTTTGTTCAATCTCTAAGTTTACAGACTCCTGAATTAACGATTTAATGTTCATAAATTATACATATAATTTGGATGACATTTTTGGCATCGTTTCCAGGGAGATGCAAAAAGGGATTAACACTTCTATGACTTAATTTTCTTGCAAGTTTTAAATTGTAGAGTTTTACTGCGTGTGATTTATTTCTTTAAATTACTAGCATTCTAGATCTGGTGGGGCAGTGAACATTAAGACACAAAGGTGTGTTTACTTCAGAATTTCTAAAGAGGTTCTATCCCGACACATTCATTTTGGTGAGTCCATTGTTTCAACTAGTTTTAAAACTATATTAGTGATGCATATAATAGAGGTAGATTTAGGTTGTTAAATAGGATTAGATAGATTTCTTGATAAATCATTTCAATATTTTTCACTCATGGTGCAGTAAGAACCACTCCACCCACTAACACATTGGAAAGACGATATAATGGGAAAAGGAACACATATGAAGGAACATTTCAAGGAAGGATAGAAGCTTTCCAGAGAACAATCTAATGTAAGCAAAATTCTCGTGCAAATTTGCATAATAGAGCGATTATTTGTTACAAATTCATCAATATACCATAATTTTTCTAAAAAATATGTTTAAGATTTATAAAATAGTTATTGGATATTTTTTGGGGGATTAAATCATAAAATCATCATAGACACACTCACTAAGAATCCCACATACCTATATCAAATTTTAGGAAAAAAATGTCATTTTTTTTTTTTTTGTAGCAAATTGACATTGCAAACCTTTTAAAAAAGAGTTGGGATAGTCAATTTTTGAGGGATTATGTTGGCCCTTGACCAATTTTTGAGGATTCTTGGTCATGTTTGACCTAATTTTGGTACTTTGACAGGCTGTCGAAGGTGGAGCGCAAGACAAAGCGGAGATCATGGGATCTCAACCCCCTTTTAGGGCCCTTTTGGGATTTGGGATTATGTAACAGGTATGGGAATGTGGCCCATGGGTTCACCCGTGATTAGGCCTATTTTGTATGTATAAATAGATATCTAAGTGATGTAGGAAGAGGCTAGTTGGCTAAGTTCTAAACAATGGTTGAGTGCTAGAGTTGGATCTGTGTGATCAAGAGTTGTAAGTGCTTTGGTGCATACTGTGTGAGACTTGCAGAGATAAGTGCAAGTCATTGTAAGAGACTGTAGAAGGTTGCATGCTTAGATCTACTCAGGGAAGGAGGATCTAGCAAGTTGCGTAGATCTTGTCCTTTGTGGAGTAGGGTTTTTTAGGCTCTATGCATGTAACCTATTGAAGAAGCTAATAAAGAAGACAAAGAGTTGGTGGACGTAGCCCCAGGATGGGTGTGAACCACGTATATGTTGTGTTTCTCTACTTTGTGCGATGTGTTGATGTGTTTATATGTTAATATGCTTAGTGCTTTAATATAGATGAATGATCTATTTATGCTTAGTGCTTAATGGATGGATGTTAGATATGACTTATATACATGTGTTTAGTGCTTGAATCTATTGAGATATGATATATTTCATCATGATAAGTGTTGTGAGATGCTAGATCTGATTGAATACTGCGATTATGTGTAATAAGGGTTTAACTGCGCTATAACTAAGAACTGAATATCGATGAATGTTAACCGCTGAGTGCCTTGATTAGAATCACAGATCTATGTCCCAAATAAGGTTGCAGACAATGGAGTCCTACAACCACCCCTGCCTCTACCTCGGGTGAGATTTCATCGGCTTCACAGGTGTTGCCGAAAGGGCCGGTAGTTAGGGTTTTGTTGGTGTGTTGTTGTAGCATTGAACCCTGGGTCTACCCCTGTGCCAACAAATGGTTTTGTTGCCGGGACCTGAAACTGTGATTGTTGGGAACTAAGGAAGAAGAAGATTTGTGCAAATATCCGACCTGAAACTGTGATTGCTAGGAACTAAGGAAGAAGAATCTTTGTGCAAATATCCAACATGAAACTGTGATAGCTGGGAACTAAGGAAAAAGAAGCTTTGTGCGAAGACCTGACCTGAAATTGTGAAAGATATGTGCATAGATCTGTCGCTCTAGTGCACAGTATTATACTTGATTTGTGAAGCTCTGTGATAAGAAAAAAAGTCTGATTTGGAGAAAAGAGGTAAGATATGAACGCTTCGTGCTCTGATAAAGGTAAGAATAGTGAAAAGTTTTAGATCTAGAAGCTTTGTGCTCTACTAAAGATAAGATTAGTGGAAATTTTTGTTTATAAAGTATGGATCTAGGTATATTTGATAATATTTATCCTAGATTGAAAACTAGGGCACTGATAGAATAAAGAATATTTGATATGAGTAGATCTGATAAGAATAGTGAAATATATGTTATACCTATGCATAGAGAGAATGCTTGGACTAACAAATGGATGTAGGATCCTAGAAAGAATTTTTTGCAGGTTAACTACCATGATCCTAGTGCGCGGTACAAGAAAGGATGGGGATCATTTAAGAGAAAGAGAGGATTAACCCTTTGTTACAGTTGCAAAAGATCGAGACATCTGGATAAGGAATGCCCTGGTAGAAGACCTAGTTGCCTCTATTGCAAAGATATGGACCATGAAGTATTGGATTGCCCTAGAATGATTGCTAAGGTTTTAAAGGATGAATATGAGACAAGAAGACCACGAGAAAGATCTAGCAACTGAGATTATGACAGAACCCTAGAAAGAATCAGAGAAAGCATTGCTACAGATGAAAGAAACCTTGAATGACCACTGACATATCAGCTTATCAGAGATCTTCAAAGAAAAAGAGTACATTGAAGTAAGAATATGAGACTTCGACATTGACTGTGTTCTGGATGGGGAGACACAGGTGAATATCATGACCAAAAGAACTTGGGAAATTCTAGGAAATCCCACTATGATTCCTTCATTTGGGGGAATAGGATTATTCAGAGGAAACATGATAACCCTATGTGGAAGACTTACCGAGATATCTATGAGTGCTCATGGAACTTCGAAAGAGGAAGACTTTGAAGTTGTTAAATTTATTGAGAACAACGCTCCATTTGATATGTTATTAGGAAACCCATGGATTGAAAAAGATCAGGCCAGAAGGAAAGAAGAAGAAGTATTAGAACAAAAGAAGGAGTTAAAATATTTCATAACTAGGAGGATTACACACTTGATTGAAGAACATGAGAACCAGGCGAATCTATTTGAAACCATATATTTGGATGTCAAAGTTGGAAGAACATTAGAAGACCCACAAAATACTGAAGTACCTATTCCAGGTATAGACAAAGTATTACCCTTATTTTCTAGGAAGGAACCCCAACAACGCAAAGTTACTCTATCGAAAGAAGATAAGAATCAGAATGGAAAAAGGAATTCAGAGACAAAGCTCACTGGAAAGAAGGCTAGAAAACTAAGTAAGAAGAGAGATAAGATTGAAAAGTTATAGAAAGTTCCCGAGGGAACGTTGCAGAAGGAAAATTTGAAAAATTGGAGCTTTGCCAAAATATCAGAACAATGTCACATGGCACTTCTCCATGGCGAAACAATCTAGCAGTTGGAACAATATAACTGTTCGATCGACGACCCGAATGGGTAGAAAGGAATTTATGGTCAGAAATTTCACCGCCAAACCATTGGGACTGCACCACAATGGACAAAAATGAGTTAACAAAGGCTTCTCTCCTGTTGCAAGAGACCCGTTGTTGAGTTATCTATTTATCCCGTCATGCCACGCAACGAGAACACTTTTTCCAATCATGACTATCATAACTCGCAACATAGTTGATTTTACACAGTGACCACCACGTTAGTTCCATCTATCCCGTTGCATTGAACAGTTACTCTTCGAACCCGAGACATTCAACCATGAGCATGCATGTCAGATGAGCTTAGCGCTGCAAAGAAAATTGTCGAAGAAGTTCTTATTGACCTAATGAATGAAAGAGTAATGTATGAAAGAGTGATGTCTACAAGTATTCAAGAATCATCGATGAGAGGACTGAAAGCCTCTCCGTCGACTACTTGCAGAGCTGTATCATCCCGACCATTGGCATAAAAGAGAACCAAACACATAGATGACCTAGCCAATGCAAAGCTGATCCCGACCATATTGTCGGATTACATCCCACCTCTGGCTGGGGAAGTGACTCGAGATAGTGTGCCAAGAGAATTCGAGTACACCATGGTTATTGCGTACCTCCCGAAGGGGATACGCGCAGTTCAAGCACAACAGGATAAGATCGCAGCATTGAAGTTTAGTGACTTAAACCTCGGAGATCGAAAGAACTACAATATGCTTGCCCCATATAAATACCTGACCAAGAAAAAGGGGAATAACTCAAAGATAATCCCTCAGCCATGGACGATGAACCTCGCGCAGTCCACTTTGTTAAACCTCATGAAAATCCCACACTTCGAAAGGCACCAAGAAGTTAATGCATGTGTCAAGCTATTACTTTCATGTTACCATGGTGGATACTTATGGCTAGACTGCCATATCACAGTCGACCCGACATTGATCCATAGGATCACAAGCTTGAGTATGAAAGGACCCGATCCATAGGAGTTCTATCCAGGAAAAGCCACAAATCGCGCACTAGCACAGAAAATCAAGGATACATATGGCGATAGTGAAAATGGAACGCGGGGCTATGAGGTAGCCTCCATCCAGAATGGCACAGTACACCTCACCTATCAGTTAATTGTAGGAAAGTTAGTAAGGAATAACAAACCTACACAGATCACAGGCTTTGTTGTTGACCTCGCAGGAAAGAGCATAGAAGTTTTATAGATGAACTAGGAAAAGTACCTGGTGAATCAACTGGAGCTAGACTGTCCCGAAGCACAGAATCAGGGCTACGAGTTCCACTTCAGCTAGATCCTAATCCTTATCTCCTTTGTTGCCTGGGAGATGTCGGAAGGTGTGACATTCCTGGATATTGAACCGTTCGAGTAGCTTGATGCGAATTTCACTACCCTTTGGTACTCGAGTGATATGAACAAACAGTGGAAGTGGAACGCTATTTTTCATGCCTACTAACTTCGGCTAAAGAGAGCCATAGAAGCAGAACCTTGCATGACTCTGAACACCTTACAAATATTATGACCTCTGATGAATTTATGCACAGATCGACACTTCATCTACCTTACAGCGCGAGCCGATGAACATAAGGAGTAGTTGCAGTCGTACTACAAGCTCACAGAAGAGGATCTTGAGGAGATCACTAAGGACTGGTCGACAGACCTCCTTATTCCAGCAGACCCTGTAGAGATGTCTGACCCTGATAGCCCAGAAACCGCACATGATACACCCAGACCTAGCAAAATGAAGAATACCAAAGAGGTCAGCAACGCCTCAGGAAAGACTGCTTCAATATCACTTGACCGAGGGGGTGAAGAGGAAGAAATAAATGGCACAGGAGATGAATAGAAGTAAGGTGAAGTAACACCACCGAGAGATGAGACTAATCCCCTGAAAAAGAGGAAGGTTTCTCCCCTGAGACCGTCTTCCAGGAAGAAATTGAGAGCCACTGTGACCAAGATGAAGACCGTGCTTACTACTGATCACTTTGACTTCATCATAGCATCCCTCAACGACGCTTCTCTGGAAATTGTGGAAAAACAAGAAGCTAAGAAGGAATAAATGTATGACAGACTTAAGGTTGAGTTCCGAGGAGTACAACAGGCCCTTCAGTCCAGCTGCATAGTGTCCACTGCACCCTTTTCATTAGGAAAACCAGAGTTGGGGGATGAGCCATCCCAACTCCGTCGATTAGTTGATGCGGTCAAAGCTTGTCTTCATCACGCACAAGAAGAAGAAGAACAAGCTACCCAAACCTTGAAGCAAGTACAAGGCGACATTGTAGAACAATGCATAATTGAATAACAGGAGAAGGTTTCTCTCCAGGCCAAGTTTGAAGCGGAGTAATCACAGATGCAACAAGAGAAAGAACAATTGATCGTAGAGTAGCTCATAGTAAAAGAAGCAGTACACAAAGCCCTCCACTCTATGACAGGCTTAGAGTTACAGGCTGAAGATCGAGTCACATGTCAAGTAGAGCAGCTCGTAGAATCTTTCCAGCATCTACAACAATGAATAATAGATTTAGAGCTCCGCATTGTACCTAACACCCCACAGGGTGTAAGGGACCAAAGGGAAGCAACTGCTCGAAGCGCAGTTGAAAGAATAAAATTCCTTGCCCTGGAATGCAAGAAAATGAGTGATCACAATGCCCAAATGTATGAACAACTCACTGAGGATCCATAATTGAAGGCATTGGAGTCACATCTCCAGGAAGTGAAGTATCAAGAAGAGACAATACAGGCATAGTTGAAGCCCCTGTCAGCTGTGGAAAGAATGAAGCCATCCCAAGAGAAGCGCACTGCCCAACAGCAGGTCCATACTATTCAGAGCAGAGTTATGGAAGTAACTCAAAGACTCCAACCTGTACAGGATGAGGCTTACCAACTGTTCACAGAAATTAAAGGCCGAGGAGAGAAAATGGAGCAAGTTGTCACTGCAACTGAAAAACGCCTCGAAGGACCTGTCAACGAATCAGTCATACAAGAGTTCACTAAACATGAGGCCGTAGCACAGAAACAAGTCGAAGCATCTCAAGCCAAGCTCAAGGCTTTTGAAGCAAAACTAGTCAGATCAAAGTGACTCAAGACGAGTCACAGGTGAGTATTTGGGGCCTGTTGTCCCTTGACCAAGTTTTGAGGATTCTTGGTCATGGTTGACCTAATTTTGGGACTTCGACAGGCTGTCGAAGGTGGAGCGCAAGACGAAGAGGAGATCGCGGGACCTCGGCCCCCTTTTAGGGCCCTTTTGGGATTTGGGATTATGTAACGGGTATGGGAATGTCGGTCCATGGGTTCACCCATGATTATGCCTATTTTGTATGTATAAATAGATATCTAAGCGATGTAGGAAGAGGCTAGTGTGCTAAGTGTTAAACAATGACTAAGTGCTAGAGTTGGATCTATGTGATCAAGGGTTGTAAGTGCTTAGGTGCATACTATGTGAGACTTGCAAAGCTAAGTGCAAGTCATTGTAAGAGACTGTAGAAGGTTGCATGCTTAGATCTACTCAGGGAAGGAGGATCTAGCGAGATTCACAAATATCATGTCCTTTGTGAAGTATGGTTTTTGAGGCTCTGTGCATGTAACCTATTTAAGAAGCTAATAAAGAAGACAAAGAGTTGGTGGACGTAGCTCCAGGGTGGGGGTGAACCACGTGTATGTTGTGTTGCTCTGCTTTGTGCGATTTGTTGATCTGTTTATATGTTAATATTCTTAGTGATTTAATATATATGAATGATCTATTGATGCTTAGTGCTTAATGGATGGATGTTAGATCTGAATTATATACATGTGCTTAGTTTTTGAATTTGTTGAGATCTGATCTGTTTCGTCATGCTAAGTGTTGTGAGATGCTAGATCTGATTGAATACTGTGATGCTCTATAATTAGGGTTTAACTGCGCTGTAACTAAGAACTAAATATCGATGAATGTTAACCGCTAAGTGCCTTGATTAGAATCATATATCTGTGTCCCAGCTAAGGTTGCAGACACTGGATTCCTGCAACCACCCCTACCTCTACCTCGGGTGAGACTTCATCTGCTTCACAGGTGTTTCCGAAAGGGTCGGTAGTTAGGGTTTTGTTGGTGCGCTGTTGTAGCATTGAAGCCTGGGTATGCCCCTATGCCAACAAAATAAAAGTGAGTTTTTTTCAAATTTGTTTCTAAGGGAGAGATCCCTTGGAATCTAGTTTTTAACTCAATTTGAATCACTCGATTTGGATCTCAAACAAAAAATCTATGCCCAAAACATTGAGTGGATGTAGAGTAGACAACTCACGAACATAGTTAGAGTTGGAATACTGAGAGGGGGGGGGGTGAATCAGTATTAGTAATTTTAATACTTTTTAACCACAATGTGTATTGTTTACTTTATGATAATATTACCAATAACATTCAATATGAGCAGTATACTTAAGCAATGAACAATAAGAAACCATGCATAAACACAATACACCAATATTTTACATGGAAACCCAATGTGGGATAAAACCACATAATTCTTTTCTTTTATTGTCAAAATAAGTAAATTCATAGGAAGTGTTATCACATAGAATTGCTAGGGTCAAAAAATATTTTAATTTTCTTTATTTCGAGTCATAGGTGTTCATTAAGTTTTAGGTTTTATGTCCCTTTTTCCATAGTCATTTTTTTATTTTTGGTATAAATAAACTAAGGTTAGTTTTGGCTTCGGTCTAAAGAGTAATTGGGTTATGCCTTGCTATCATAACAGTTGGATAAAACCTTCATGATTCACATCTTTCCATTCCTCCATCATCACCCTGACATGTCACTTCCTCCATGTTGTACATTGACCCCTCTTGTCACCTTTACCCGTTAAGATGTCAAATCAAATCTGATATGTATGCTGCCAACTCACTAGGAGAGTTCGCAACTCTTTCAAAGGTACACCATGCATTCATATCCATCATTTCATTTATGGATCGTGTAATCTGAATATCTCCTTGTTTCCAGAGCTTATTTTTTAAAACATATCCATGGATTATGTCATAAATATTTTTAACTATTTTCTCCAAGTGGACAAATCATTTTCATCCCGGCGCTACGAACTGGTGCTACGAAATCGACGTTGCAAAATGGATAAAGAAGACGAGTTAGAGGTTGGGCTACTTGCAGACACCATTGTGTAACCTCAAAGATACCAGCTTTCAACTCAAGTCCATGAGGTGCTCCATGAGAAATTTAACCTTATTTGAAGGTCAGGAAAGGGTTTGTTAGATGTTTTTTCCTTTTGGGCATTGCGAACTAGTGATGGGCGCTTTAAACTATCTTATTTACTTGCTGACAAGTTCCCAAAATAATTTTGATGTGCTCTGAAACTTGCTCATTGAACCTTAAGTATCCTTGGGATTAGGCTACCTTTCCCTCCCATCCATTTCACCTACTTAGCTTATCTTTCCCAAGTGTTGCAAAACCCCTACCCTGGTGCTGCAAACTCTGTGAAACAAACCCACCATTGTGAACCCTTTGTTCCAATACCTTCTGCGAAATCTTGTCTTCAACAAGTTCATCAACTGAATTACACCCCTATCTGGTCTGCAATGTAAAAATTTCCACCTATGAAATCAACTTGAATTTTGCAAAGAATACTGATGTGGTGAACAAGACCTGTATTGCAACGATCTGTTCTGATATCCCTCATGATATTTTTATTAGTTTTCCCCTCATATTCCTAATACCTTATTCCTGGAGGTCAAATGATCTGAGAAACACAGAGGTTTTATACAGGACTAGCCTATTGGGAAAGTTTATCCACTAAAACCCTAATCTTTTGTTTTCCTTGTTTTACCTCTAGAATCATTAAATCTCGTGGTAAGGTTTTCTGCAATCAACATTAATGGATACTCCACAACAAAGGAAGGATCACAAAGGAGGGGGAATTGTGAGAACAAATACCTACGATATGCGAATTTTTTATTCTAAACCCTTGATTAGGGAAGTTTTCCAAAGAGTAGGTTGCATTAATTTTTGTCAGAAAATGCAGAGGGGGCACCCTGTGGTGGCTAGGGAGTTTTCCCTTAATTTTGATGGGACCAAAACTAAGGTTGGGACATTGGAGTTTGAGGTGTATAAATTATCCATCTCAAAAACAAATGAGATACCTAACACTGGTGAGAGATGGTTCAAGTCCATGACCCTGAATGTTGCTTTCTCCAAGGAATTCCTCAAACCAGAATACCAAGGGGACAATTTTTCAAAGGGAGTGCCCAGGAACCATATGCTGGAGGGTTTTGATAAGATGTTGAAGGTGATTCAAAGATATTTCACCTGTGAAGGGAGATTTAACATGATATATCAATGCCATATAAGGATTCTGCTACACTTCACAGGAAAGGATGCCATGAATCTACCTTTCTACCTATTTAGAAGTATTGGAAAAATGTCTAACAGGGTTCAAGCTAAATCAAAAGCAGTTGATACAAGTGTCTTCCATTAAGGACTTATAAAGATGCAGGTGATGGAGGAATTGAGAAAGAAAAACATGGATTGGGAAGCATTCATTACCTCTTCACACTTCTAGCTAAATGTTGCTCCCACTCCGCAATCTAAATTGCAAATCCTTCTTGATATTGAAAATATTGTAAATTCTCAAGTGAAAAAGAAAAGAAACAACACTAAGACTAGTAGAGATGATAACGCCACAAAGGATCATGAATAAGAAGGACCTTCATAGTTTTCCCAGAGAGAATCTTCACCTATGCTAGATCCCAGTCCAGTAGAGGCTCCTTCAACTAAAGCTACATGTTTGAGAGGAATGAAGCTGGTATTTCCTTCATCCAATGCAACTCACAAGGTTAAATCTAGGAGGCCTCTTACTAGAGTAGCAACCAAGAAAGAGATCCCTGTGAAAAAAGATGTAGTAAGAGTTTCAACCCAGAGGAAAGGTAAATCCATAGCTGCTAAAAATCCTGTTGTAATCATTGAAATAAAGAGAGCAATCATACTTTTAAGAGGATCAAAATACAACTTAAAGAGGCAAGGGCTGAAGTTGAAAATCATACTTTTGTATATATTAATTAGATCAACCAAATCCTTCTTCTAATATATATAAAAAAAATGAATATCCCATTCTAATTGTTGTTCATCACAATCACCATTCAATATGAATTAAACACATACATACATTTGTTTCATGAAATTGAACATAAAAATGAAAGAACCTCCATTTGCATTTCAAAACAACAACTAATTGAATGTCTTCAATTAAATATACCAAATAATGGACTAGAGTATTCATAAAACTAGTATGCAACTTTTTCTCAAAAATACAAACTATTTCCACTATTTCATTATGCCATGTGGGTGATCCATCTAAAGTCAAGAGACCCTAATTAATAATTATTATTTAGTAATTTCATATAAAAAATTAACATAATTATAGTTGATATTTTGACCGATATCCTCAATGAAGATAAATATATACTCTTAAATGAAAAAATATTAGAAAACAACAACCAAGTGCAAATGCAAATAAATCTCAGTAATATAAATATACTAAATGTTAGCCATCATTTATAATGACCCACCTATTGAGCTTGCAGGGCATTACCTCATTATGAAGGTAGGTGATTTATTCAATAATGCTCAATTCAATAATAGGCCTCTTCTATCCTTGGGAATGGAGCTTATTAATTGGAACAATATACCTTCTATCCAAATAGAAATAGTAAGCCCCCCTCCCTTCATCACATGGTACGACCCAGTTATATATTGGTAATCCCTCCCCTCTATTATTCAAGTACGACAACTTCAATCGCGGTGCATTACATAGATGTACAACATAACAAACTAAGACACGAAAGTCATTATGACTAGATTAAAGATGTCTAAAGAACTTAGATATTTGTATTCATCCAAATAACTTAGTGGTGGATAATTCAACACCGCGCTTTGCTCATAGATGCAACACACATCTCAAGGAATTGTCGTCCAACAACAAAGAAATGCTTTATTTATATCGGAGAAAGGCATCTCATGTGTAATAAATTATTCCACTCTAATCCCCTGCAACAACTAGATATAATGTTGACAATCTTCACCAATAAAATCAAACTTTAAAATTAATAGGCAAAATCATGCATGTGCTTGTACCTTGTTCATGCATTTTTCAACTAGTTCGGGCAGTTGGGATTTCACCTTGAATCCACCGAAGTTTGATTCGTCCATTCTCCTTCCCTTGAACAATTCCAATGGATGGAAGCTCATATTTTGCGAGCTTGCATCGATTCCAAGCAACACTGCCAAATACCACCCCAGTGGTAGATTAATACACATTAAAGTACCTCGGTGTAGGGGATTGAAAATTTCTCAATTATTTATTGAGAAAAAGGAAAAGAAGAACATGGATATTTACATCATGTGGATATAAGAATGTCTAGTACATAATATCTTCATGTCCAACGCACTCGAAGTTGTAATCTACACCTCCATCCGATTTTTCTTGTATCACCTACGAGAAGATTGACCTCTCGGAACTTACATGATCTCGTAATGATATATGTAATACCCCTATTTCCCCCAGTTTATAAATATAACTATAACTGGTCAAGAGACTATGGAAGACTAGATATGTGTGAATGTTTGATTTGATGAACGTTTGTATAAAATGGTCAATGTATGTATTTTATGTTATTAATAGAAAATGGATAAGTGTTGCATAACTGCTGAAAAGGGGGGGTTTTCCAAGATAGACCATGGATGCTATGAGAGATATGGTGAGGGAAACCAAGAATGGTTGAGATGACCCTCACCAAAACAGTACCTTACTAGATGTAATTGCTCAATAATCCCCTGACCCAAAAATGAATTACCAGTTAGGCTAGTAAATAGAAGCACCTCCTAAAGAGTTAATGAGGAGATGGGGCAGGGTACCCATCTATAAGGCTTCCAGAACTGACCATGAGTTGGTGATTCAGACACACACAACCTTGCTGAGGAAGGAAAGAAAGGAAGTAATTCGGGGGACAAAGGCATATTTGCAAGCAAGCAGAGTGGAGAAAACGATCTCTAGAAGACAAGTGAGCGATTTTCAACTCTAGAGTTGAAAGGAAAACTAAGAAGCAAGCTCGTTCTGGGCACAAGAAGCCATGAGAAGGATTTTCTCTACAATTTGATAAATGAGGTTGACGAGTGATTGTAGAAGTACTCATGCATACCTCCTTTCTTGGTATAGAGAAAATCAGTTGCCAAGATCCTGTGTGAGGAGGAGAGTAACCTCCATCCCTGACTATCATTGAGCAAGGAGAAAGAATCTCTCTTAGAGCATCATGGCCTAGCTCAGGGGTGGCCAGTAGTAATCTGTCAGGAGTGGTTGTGCCTATGGTTGGGTGGAAACAGGAACCCCTTTCAGTAGTCACTTCACGATTTCCAGTTTCTGATAAGTATCTTCATACTCTATGTATTGAAATGGAAGTGATGGTTGAATGTTTGTGTTTATGGTTAAGTTTTACAGTGTTTGAACTGTTATTAGAAATGATCATTTTCTTCCGTAAAATGCTATATTTACATGGTATTTTGTTTTCATTAGTTTAACAACTAGAGAGCTATGGGACCTGAGTCTGTAAGTAAGTCTAAGTATAGGCTACAGTTTTTGCACTAGTTGGAGATTTTCGAAGGGGAATTTTCCCCAAGATGGAATTTGTAGTGCAATAGTCAAGATGGGTTTATCCAGATTATTTCAGTGTTTTCTACCTCTTGAATTCCCTTTGCGAGAAGACTAAGTTCAAATTTGGTGGAAGTAGGGTGCCTTCATTAGACCCTTCACCTATATGACCAAGGGCTCATGCCCAGGTCCTTAACCAATTCAGGGTTAAGAGATCAGTGTGTATCCCATGAGAATTTTTGGAAGACCCTTGTGAATAAGGTCTGGGAACGTTGTGCTAGGCCTAAAAGTAGCTAAGTCTTTCTAGTTTCAAAACTCTGGGAGTTCGAAGCCTCAGGGTGTTACAACCTTACCATTTGAAAATCGACCAAAGTCAACTTGTCGACATGGTCAACCACAAGGTTGACCAACGTCTAGTGGTTTCCCTAACCATGGAAGAATAGACATGTTCCAACGTTAAACCCTGACTCACTCACCAATCACAAAGTAACGCAAGTCCTAGATCTAAGGGTATTCAGGAGTTTCCCTGGTCGTTGGATCTATGCTGAAGTCAACTACGACGTTGATCACTTCAGGGGAACAACAATGTCATGACCCCAAATTCCCCGAATGTCGGTGTTGCGAAGTAATGTGGATTGTTGATCTAAGGACCCTTCGGGATCCCTCTCAACCGTTCGATCAACCAAGAATAAGGAATTATGTAAAACACTTTGGCGAAGTCCTACTTTGGGAGGAAAGGAGTGTGGATCAGGTATAAACCCTCGAACATCGAAGTTATGAATTAATGTGAGCAGTAGATTCATGGTTCTACGCAGACACACCTCGACTGTGTTGTTGATTGTATCTTCATGAGACATTCTCCAGGTCATTCTCCTCTGAAGTGAGTTGAGACTATATATATGAGAGTTCTCATGTGATGGGTGTGTCCTTCTCCTATGGACTAAGTTGATACGATCTGTGAGAGAGACCATGTGTTGGGTGTGCGTTAGACTCTAGACTTAGTTGTGATGATGTGTGGTCTCTTGTCTACTCCTTTGGACCGAGTTGAGATGACTTGACATGGTCTCATGCCTTGTACTCCTATGAAATGAGTTGAGTCAGCATGAGATGTTCTTTTACCTTGCACTTTTATGGACTTAGTTGAGTAAGCTTGAGATGGTTCTCCAGATGGTACTCCTGTGGACTCAGTTGAGTTAATATGTTGAGAGTAACATCCATGTCGGTGAGCACAGGTGGACGTGTCCCTAGTGGTTGAGCACTATAGGATGTGTGAGATCCCTTGATATTTTTAGAGAGTGAGACTTTGGTAAAACCTTAATTTTGTTGTAAAGGGTACAAGTCATCCTCACCATGCAAATATAATTAATATTGTGTAAATATTAATTATATTTTAAGTTGTTTAGGTTGGCCCTATTGTGTCAATAGACACATCTATTTGATGTAATAGGATTTGTATAAATAAGAGATAGATCCCCATTGTGGATCATCTCTTTCACTTGAAAAACGCATGGTCTGAAATTATGAGGACTGAAGTGTGCACTTTTCTAGGAACTAATTTTCTCAGTCATAGAAGCGCCCTCTTGTGTGCTAGGGTTTGGTGGTGGATCTTCTCTTGGAAATATAAGAAAATGATTTTTTGGTTTTTCCCTTGGTTTAGAAGATTTTTCCCAGGATATTTCTGGTGTCTTTTGTGCATGGATATTCTTCTTGTGATAGTGGTTTACTGCAGCTATTGGATTGTTGTTGCAGTCATTGTTTATGATTAAGTTCATGATAAATTGAAAATAAACTACATGCTTGAGCTAACCAACAAAAATTCAACATGGTATCAGAGCAGTCCTGAAGATGATCATGTGCACAGTAAATGAAGGCATTCCATGGACATCTAAAAGTTGTCATGCCCCTATTGTTGGTGTAAGGAGAGGGATGAACCCTCACTTAAATTAAGTGGTGAATTTTGAGGCTGGTTGCAGGTCTATTACTAATTATCCTTGGTCAAGCCTTGATTAAGGGATTAAAAGCTAGTTGAGCATTGTTTAAGGTGGTTATAGGAAAACCATAGCATGAAGAAGCCTCTCTAGGGCTGTCGTAGAAGAAACCATAATAACATACTTAAAACAAAATTGCAGACCAATTTCTTAAGGGATATATGAGGCCGACTATGAGGCTGAATGTGTGACAGAATTTTATGGTAGCACTGAGTGGATTTAAGGCAAACTAAGGGAAGATCTGAGGTGCATATATGAAGTAAATCTTAGGAATAAATTTTGAGATAAATTGTAGGCCAAGTCTATTGTAGTTTTCTGAAGTATATTTCAAAAAAATTATAACAGTTTTGAGGCCAAAATGATTGACAGATCTGAGGCACGAATCTGAGTGGGTTAAGAGGCAAATTTCAGAGCATTAAGGTAATTTCTGAGGCAGCGAAAAGGTGACACCTAAGGAAACAAACTAAATATATTTGAGGCTATAAGGGAGGATATAAGGCTTGTCCTATAGAAGATATTAAGGTCAAACTAGAGGCATGTTCTGTGACAGTCATGAGACTAATTCTAAAGTCTTTCCTAAAACAATTTTGAAACAATTCTGAAGCAGTTTGTGTGGTAAATATTCTATAGGCCAAATTTTATGAGGCAATGAGGAATACCTCATACAAAATCTGAGGGCGAAGTTTGGAATCATCTCCTTCATAACCAAGTGAATATTTAGAAACAACTAAAGACCCATATTGGGTACAAATTTCAGTTTTTGCTAGAGGAAGTATACTAGCAAATTTCTAATTCTAAGTTTGAAGAATTTTTGAGGTAATTTTTTTAAACTTGTTTCAAGAGTGATATTTGGTGTGACTTTTGAGTGTAGGATATAAGTGCACCTTATGAAATATCTAGTCAACATCAAGGAGACTAGAATTTCAACTAGTGATGTGCAAGGTTTCAATCCCTTGTCACTATGAGACTAGACTTGCAACTAGTGATGTGCAAGGCTTCAAGCCCTTGTCACAAGGAGACTAGACTTGTAGCTAGTGATGTGCAAGGTTTAAATCCCTTGTCACTATGAGAATAGACTTCTAGCTAGTGATGTGCAAAGAAAACAACATAAGCCACCTCAAAAGAAGTCAAGAAATGCAAGAAAGAAGGACGAAGTGTTCTTCCCTATCTCATCTTTCTCAGGTGGATCAAAAGCAAGATTGAGCATGATTGCAGACTAAGGTAAGTTTTACACTATGTTTCTTAATTGATTTCATCATTAATCTATAGTAGCTTTCTTTTTATAATGAAGGATATTATCCCTGGTGTGGGAGCCCTCATGACTTGGACCATGATGCCTAGTACGGGAGTCCAATTTTTTTGTGGTTGGTTATTATCCTAGTATAGGAGGCCATTTTGGTTGTTATCCCTACGAGATGCCATATTGGTTATTATCCTAGTATAGGAGGCCATATTTATTATTTCATTATTGAAGGGCCATGATCCCTGGTATGGGAGTCCAATTCTTCTTGGTTGGTTATTATCCTAGTATAGGAGACCATTTTGATTGTTATCCCTATGGGAGGTCATCTTGGTTATTATCCTAGTACGGAAGGCCAAAAAAGTATTGTAGAGATAGTAGAGGACCTGAGAATACATGGGATGTCTCCAAGTTAGAAAAATTGAAAAAGGAAGATGCCTATACTTCAAACTTCAGAGGGAGTCAAACTATTTGAGAAGAAGGAAGAAACAATACCTTCTCCCCCTTCATCAGTTCAAAGGGAGACAATTGTTGATCCAGTTGATCATGTATCTCCAGTTGATGATTCCTAGAGACATGGAAGTAGGTTGGGAGATGCCTACATGGGATCAAAATACTCTACTAGAGGAAGAGGGACATGCAACTCCTTGTGATACATTCTGAGAGAGAAAGAGACCACATAGATTTCCATGGAGAAGTAGCAAGTCAACAGGTCTGGAAAGATTCCATGGCATAAGAGTATTAGTCCATTATGAAGAATGATGTGTGGGATATTGTTCCAAGATCATAAGGGAAGTCTATGGTGACTTCCAATTGGATCTATAAGATCAAACATGTAGCTGATGGAAGTGTTGAGAAGTACAAAGTGAGATTTGTGGCTAGAAGATTCTCTCAGGTGGAGGGAATAGGTTATGAGGATACATTTTACTCTTGTTTCCCAATACACTTCCATCCACATGATTATTTCTCTTGCTGCATCTAATGGATGTAAAGAAAACCTTTCTCAATGGTGAGATTGAGGAAGAAGTTTACATCGAGCAACCAAATGGATTCGTGACACATGAGAAGGAGTCTCATGTATACAGGTTGAAGAAATCCATATATGGACTAATGCAGGCACCTCATGCTAGGTATTAGAAGATTGATGGATACTTGATGAGTTTGGGCTTCAACAAGAGTGTTGTTGATCCAAAACTATACTACAAAACTGTTGGTGACAAGTGGTTGATTTTGGTCCTATATGTAATAACTTATTCCTCATTGATTTAAAAAGCCTTATTGTTGAATGCAATCATGCATTGGATTCTAAATTTGAGATGAAGGACCATGGTATGATGGACTACTTCTTGGACCAGAAGTATGGAAGAGGACTAATGAGATTCTCCTGTGTTAGGGGAAAATACATAGTCGAGATATTGAAGAGATTTGGTATGACAGACTGCAAATCCATGCCTACACCGATGGTGATGAATTTGAAGAAGATGAACAAGGATTTTTTTGAGTCAGGTGAGATTGATCCACATATTTAGAGATAGATGATTGGATCATTGATGTATCTAGTTAGCAGTAGACCTGATATATGCTATGCAGTGAGTGTACTTAGCCAGTTTATGAGTCAGTCGAGGTAGACACACTGGATAGCAGCGAAGCATGTGTTGAGATATCTATGAGGCACAGTTGGTTATGGCCTAAGATATGCCTCCGGTGTAGACATGAGATTACAGGGATATGGCAATGTAGATTGGGAAGGGAGCACAGTGGATCAGAAGAGCAGTTCCAGTTGTTTTTTTACTTTGGGACATGCCATGGTTTCCTAGTGAAGAAGGAAACAGAATTTTGTGGCTTTGAGTAACGTATAAGCAAAGTACATTGCATTATATGTGGTAGTCCGCAAAGCAGTGCGGCTTCACAAGCTCCTTGCAGACTTATTTGGTCATGAGATGGATTCCACCTTTATCCATAGTGATAACCAGAGTTGTGTGAAGCTCTCTGAGAATCCTGTGTTTCATGATAAATCGAAACACATTGAGATAAAATACCATTATATCAGAGATATGGTGTAGATGAAAGAAATACATGTGCAGTACCTTTCTACACATGAGAAAGTTGCAGATGTCTTCACCAAATCAATTGCCAAGACAAAGTTCGAGTATTTTTGTGAGAGACTTGGCGTGGTGGAGAATGCCTCCCTAGCTAAGAGGGAGTGTCGTAGATTGTAGCTTCATGAGACATTCTCTAGGTCATTCTCCTTTGGACTGAGTTGAGACGATCTGTATGAGAGAGCTCATGTGATGGGTGTGTCATTCTCCTTTGGACTGAGTTGAGACAATCTGTGAGAGAGCCCATGTGTTGGGTGTGCCCATGTGATGGGTGTGTGTCAAACTCTGGAATCAGTTGTGATGATGTGTGGTTTCTTATCTACTCATCTGAACTGAGTTGAGATGAATTGATATGGCCTCCTTCCTTGTACTCCTCTGGACTGATTTGAGTTGGCTTGAGATGGTCTCCTACCTTGTACTCCTATGGACTTAGTTGAGTCAACTTGAGATGGTTCTCCAGATGGTACTCCTCTGGACTCAATTGAGTTAATCTGTTGAGAGTGATGTCCTTGTGGGCGAGCACAGGTGGGCATGTCCCTAGTGGTTGAGCACTAGAGGATGTGTGAGATCCCTTGCTATATTGTTAGAGAGTGAGACTTTGGTAAAACCATAATTGTGTTGTAAAGGGTACAAGTCGACCCCACCATGCAAAGATAATTAATATTGTGTAATTATTAATTATATTTTAAGTTTTTGAGGTTAGCCCTATTGTGTCAATTGTGTCAATAGACACATCTATTTGATGTAATAGTATTTGTATAAATAAGAGATATATCCCCATTTTGGATCATCACTCTCACTTGCAAAACACATGGTCTGAAATTATGAGCATTGAAGTGTGCACTTTTCTAGGCACTAGTTTTATCAGTAATAGAATCACCCTCTTGTGTGCTAGGGTTTGGTGGTGGATGGTGGATATTCTCTTGGAAATATAAGCAAAGGACTGCTGAGTTTTTCCCTTGGTTGATAAGGGTTTTCCTAGGATATTTATGGTGTCTTTTGTGCATGGTTATTATTCTTGTGGTCTTGGTTTAATGCAGCTATTGTATTGTTGCTGCAGTCATTGTTTGTGGTTAAGTTCATGCTAAATTGAAAATAAACTACATGGTTGAGCTAACCAACAAAAAATCAACAAACCATGGAATCTAAGGGGTATTGGGAGACAGTTGGCGGGAACTTCAAACTCTAGAGCTCTAGGAGGTTTGGAAAGTAGGTAAAGTTAGGAACCCCCAGAGGCTTCCAATCCTAGATTGATGTGGCACGTCGACATCACCTAGGGTGACGTGGACCCTTGTCTTGTATGCCATGTGTCACCCTGATTTGTTCTTCTCACAAACCCTAAAGGCCATTAAAACGCGACACATGTCATGTCCTGACAAGGACACATGTCACCCCTATCCCCTGTCATGTCTCATCCCTCTGGTGCATGAATTCTTGGTCAAAGGTTGGACTTCGAGAGTTCAGGACTTCAAAAATATTGGGAGGCTAGAACGTTGGGGATAAATTAGCCAAAGGGTCGAACCCACCTGTCCCTGTCTCTACGTATAATACATCACCATGTGTAAGTGGGGACCCTTCGGGAGCCTGGGACTTTGGGACTCTAGGGAATGTGCGAGTAGAAGGAAAAAGAGGTGTTCAGAGCCAAACGTCGAACTCCCCTCTAGCCGATGTGTTAAATAAGGAACAAGCCCCCGTCGTTGGATTGGAAGGTGGGTGGAATTCCACCGTAGATGTAAAAATATGGAGATGGACCCACATGGTCCTTGACTAATAACACCCAAAGAGATTTGGGAGGAAATAAATTGAAATCCAGAACTCATATTTCAGTATGGTGGAAACCGTTTGAAATCTCGTAGCGAGAGAAGCTGATGGAGATCCCAAAATTAAGATTTGAGATAATTAAGGAAAACGAAATTATGATACCACATCCCTTAAAAGAGTATTTAGGGGTCGAGTGTGTTACAAATTTGTATCAAAGCATAGAAACAAGACTTGGTTTGCTTGGGCTCATGCACGAGTCACATGAAAATATTATTAGAGAACTTTAAGGGGTAACACCCTACCTTACCCCCTTCTATAAGAAACTTGTCTGAACCTCTATTGAAGAGAGGAATGAAACCTTCTACTATTGATATATCTTTTAGAAATATGCACTATATGTTGCTAATGTTTCCAAATAAAGAAGTTGACTTCACTTTGCAATGATACGTGTTGTTCATGAATTAGTAGATCATTAACTAACAATTTTTTTTTTATCAACACTCAAGAAATCAGTGAACAAGAAGAAAACTACAACGTAAGGGATGGTGATACACCATGAGTTGGGGGAAAGATCCCACAATAGAGAGGAAGAATTTGATGAAAGGAGGGTGGTGGAAACCCCTCCAGATTTGGCTGAAACTGTAAGAAGCCTCATGGAATAATTACAGAGTTGTAAGGTTGACAATGAAAGGATGATAAAGGAACATGAAAATAATACTGAAATTAATGTAGTCTTACTGCAAAGTCTATCAGATATACAAAGGAAACTACAACATCATCCAATTTCCAGTCATGTGGACAAACATCATACTAAGAAAACTCCAAGTCCACCTAAGATACAAAAGCATGGTCCTGAAAGTGGCCATGCCAGGAGGAGCACCTCAAGGAAGGCCCAAAATGGATCCAAGAGACACTCACCGGAAGATTCCTCTGAAGAAACTGACAACTCCAGGGAATCCTCTAGTGGTAAAACTAGTTCCCAGTCCCAGATGAGAAGAAATAAGAGGAAACATTCCAAGAGTCATGACCCTGAAGAGTTAAAGAAATCTAAACCACCCACCTTCGATGGAGATATTAGGAAGGGGGAAGAAGTAGAAGTTTGGCTACTCGGCTTGAAGAAATACTTTAGATTCCATGCCTACTCTGAAAACTTAAAGGCTCAGATAGCCATTTTCAACCTGAATGGGAAAGCTTCCATCTCATAGGAGGACCTTAGGAATGTGAAAGGAATCCATGAGAAGGAATTTTCATAGAAACAATTTGAGAAATACATCAAGAAGAAGTATTTGTCAGAAAATTACTTTGATGGGAAGACCAAGGAGTTCGATGAACTCAAGCTGGGAAAACTCATCATAGATGAATATATCAACAAATTTATTGAGATGATGAGGTCTGTGCCCTACATAAAGGATGAAAAAGTAAATATGCAATGATTTATTAGTGGATTACCTCAATCCTACCGAGACATAATTGAGTTTGATGAGCCAAAGAGTTTAGAATATATTATTCGAAAGGAAAGGTATTTCTATGAGTAATTCAAGAATAAGAAAGAACCCCATGAAGACTAGAAGAAGAAAAACAATTTGGGATTCAAGAAGAAGGGGTTTAAATCCTCAAGATTTAAGAACCATGGGAAAATCTCTAGGATGAACCTTCCTACTAGAAGTGTGTATCAACAAAACTTTCCATCCCAGAGTGGAAATAAAACATTCACAGTAGTCCCAAGTAATATTGATAACACAAAGAGAGAACCCTTGAAATGTTGGGGTTTTGGAGAAGAACGTATGTTGAGGTACTGTCCACATAGGCAACAAAACAATAGGAAGGTCTACAACGTCCAAGAGGATAGCACAGTCAATGATGTGGCTAGGAGCATGCCACAAATTTATGTAGCCTTGTATAATAAACAAGATGACCACCAAGCTTCAGTGGTGAACATGGAAGGTATGATTTCCAACCATCCTGTTTCCATTTTAATTGACCCTGGTTCTAATTTGAGTTATGTCACCCCTCAAAATGTTGAGAAATTTAAATTGCAACAAGTTAAACATGATAAATCTTGGCTAGTGAAACTGGCCACAGGAACCAAAAGGAAGGTAATAGATGTCATACCAACATGCCAATTCATTATGAATGAATTAACCACCCGAAGAACCTTAAAAATTATTCCTTTAGGATCTTATGACCTGTTGATTTGTATGGAGTGGTTGGATTCCCATAAAACCAAGTTGGAATGTTACAATAAAACTTTGGAGTGTGAAGATGGAGAAGGGAGAAGGATAACCCTACAATGGATTTGAAATCTTGTCTCAATGAGACAAATATTGTCCCTCCAAGTGAAGAAGTATTGCGAAAAGGGATGTCCCTTGAATGCAATAAAAGTGTTGAAATCTGTTGAGAACAACAAACCCATCCTAGAGGACCATCCCATATAAAGAGAGTATAAATATGTATTCACAGAAGTGGTGTCAGTTCTACCTCCAAGAAGGGATATTGACTTTTCAATAGAACTTGTACCAGGAGCGATGTCAATGTCTAGAACACCATATAGAATGAGTACACCAGAGCTAGTTGAGCTCAAAATACATCTAAAAGAGATGTGGGACAAAGGATACATTCAGCCTAGTGTGTCTCCATGGGGAGCACCAGCGTTGTTTGTGAAAAATAAGGATGGCACACTCAGATTGTGCATAGATTATAGACAAGTCAATAAGACGACCATCAAGAATAAGTATCCCTTACCAAGGATCAATGACTTGTTTGACCAATTAAGGGCTGCTACAGTTTTCTCCAAGATTGACTTGAGGTATGGATAACATTAGGTCCAAATTAAGGATGAATACATCCACAAAACAACCTTTAGGACAAGATATGGTCACTATGAATTTGTGGTGGTGCCATTTGGGCTTACCAATGCACCGACCAATTTTATGTGCATATTGAATAATGTACTCAGAAATTTCTTGGATATGTTTTTGTTGGTTTTCATTGATGATATCCTAATATATTCCAAGAATAGGGAAGAGCATGAATAACATCTCAAGCTAGTACTTCAAGTGCTAAGAGAACATCAACTCTATGAAAAGTTTTATAAGTGTGACTTTTTCCAGAAACAAGTCCATTACTTAGGCCATGTTATTTCTGAGGAAGGAGTGGCAGTTGATCCTGACAAGATCAAATACATTATGGATTGGCCTGCCTCAAAATATGTATATGATGTTAGATCCTTTATGGGCCTTGCAGGGTACTATACAAGGTTCATAAAGGGATTCTCCAAGATTGGTTTCCCAATCACCTCCCTTTAGAAAAAAAGAGGGTTAAATTCATTTGGACATTAGAATGTGAAGAAATATTTCAAGAGTTTGTTGGCACAGGGGAAAACCCGGGGTTCAACACTTCAACAACACACCAACAAAACCCTAACTACCGACCCTTTCGACAACACCTGTGAAGCAGATGAAGTCTCACCTGAGGTAGAGGCAAGGGTGGTTGTAGGACTCAAGTGTCTACAACCTAGATGGGACACAAATATGTGATCACAATGCTTAACATAGAACTTAGCAATTAGCATTCATTATCTTTTACCCTTATTCACATCGCAGGTCAAAACCCTAATTACATAACAACACAGTATTCACCCAGATCTATCACATTTATCCATTCAACACATAACATTAAAGAGGATCTAACATTCATTCACATCATAAGCACTAAGCTACTATACCAGATGCATCTAACATACATAAAGTTACAACACTAAGAAAATACAAGAATAATACAACACAAATCAACCATAACACAAGATATACATAGTTTACCCCAGTGTGGGGCTACGTCCACCAACTCTTCTTCTTCTTTATTATCTTCTTCCAACCTTCTTACATGCATAGAGCCACAAATCCTACTTCGCATAGGACAGGAGATCTGCGCGCACCTCTCCAGATTATCCTTCCCCGAGTTAGGTCACAACACAAAGCCTCTTACAATCACTTGAACTTAGCTCTGCAAGTCTTATCACACAGTATGCATAAAGCCTCTAGATCCGCACTAAGCCGATTCTACCAGATCTAGTCATTCTTACATCGCCTAGATATCTATTTATACATTACAAATGGGGCCTAAACATGGGTAAGACCCATGGGCCGACATCCCATACTTGTTACATCAACCTTAAACCCAAAAATACCGTAAAGGGGGGCGAGATCCTACGATCTCTACTTAGACTGGGTCCTTCATCTTTGACCAGCCTGTCGAAGTCCCAAAAAGTGGACAAACATGACCAAGGTTCTCCAAAACTTGGTCAAGGGCCAACATGCCCCCAACACTCACTTATGACTTGTCCCGAGTCACTCTGGTCTAGGAAACTCTGCTTCAAAGGTCTTGAGCTTGCCTCAAGCTGCCTTAACTTGTTGCTTCACTAGAGCCTCCTACTCGACAAACCCCTGGATGACTTTATCTGTGACCGGTCCTTCCAAGCATTGTTCCACTGTGGTGACCACTTGTTCTAGTTGTGCACCTTGTCCTTCAATCTCTTCAAAAAGTGTGCAAGCTTGATCTTGTACTGGCTGGAGCCTCTTGATCACTTCCATGACTTTACTCTGGATGGCATGGACTTGTTGTTGAACTGTGCGTTGATCCTGGTACCTTTTCATCCTCTCCACTGCTAACAGTGGCTTCAATTGTGCTTGCACTATCGTTGCTTCTTTCTTCGCTTCCTAGAGCTATGACTCTAATGTCCTTAGTTCAGGGTCCTCTGCAAGGCTCTCATAGGTCTGCGCACTTTGACTGCTGAGTTGTTTGCATTCTAAGGACAATGCCTTGATTCGCTCAACTGCGCTCCAGGCAGTTTCTTCTCTCTGGTTTCACACTTCCTGTGGAGTGCTTGGAACTTCTTGCAATTCTAGTTCTGCGATTCTCACTTGAAGTTGTTGAATAACTTCGGCGAGCTTCCCCACCTGTCTCTCAGTTATTTCTTCTTCCATCTGTTCTAAGCCTGTCACAAAGTGAAGTGCTATGGTGATTTCTTATTTAACTCCCATCTGCTCCATGAGAAGCTGTTCTTTTTCCTTCTAGATATGCACTCTATCCTCTGCAAACTTCACCTGGAGGTTGTCTTTTTCTTGTTGCGCAACTCGATGTTTCTCTATGGCTTCCTCTTTTTCTTGTTTCAATGCCTCTGTGGCCTTCTCTTTTTCTTCCTATACACGACGAAGGTGAGCTTTTGTCGCATATGTTATTCTGCGCAGTTGGGAAGGTTCATCTCCTACTTATATGGCTTATGATGACGATGATGGCAATGTAGACACTGCACAGCTCGATTAGAGGGCTTGTTGTACCCATTTGAGCTCTTCCTTGATCCTGTCGAACATTGTCTCTTGTTTGGCTTCGCTTCACTATAAAATGTCCTCCAAGGTATCTGATACAGTGGGAATGATGAGGTCAATGTCATCCACCATAAGTACAGTCTGAAATGGAGGTTTAGTGGCTTGTGACTTCTTCCACGCTGATGGTTTCTTTGGAGAAATCTTTCTTTTCTTTGATGTCTTTGTCTCTGTTAGGGGATCTTTAGGCAGTGTTACTTTTCCCTGTTTTTTATTGTCTTCTTCCCCTTCATCCTCTTCTTTGTCTACTTCATCACCTCCTCCCCCTTCAGGTCAATCTGATGCAGTCTCCTTTGATGCACTGTTCAGTTCTTATACCTCTTCCTTCTTTTTCTTCTTGTTGTTGTTGGGTGCATCATACTCTTCGCAAGTGACTATAGGAATTTTGATGAGGTCAGGGTCAGAGAGTCATGGCTATTATACTGGTATGAGGAATTCGATAGGCCATTCCTTAGTTATTTCCTCCATATCTTCCTCGGTGAGTTTGTAATAGGACTGGAGCTCTTCTTTGTGTTCGTCTCTGGAGGATATAGATGAAGTGCATGTCTGTGTGGAACTTTGCTATTGTCCTGAACCTATGAAGGGTGTTCGACGTCATGCGAGGGAAGGATTCAATGGCCCTCTTCAGCTGTAGATAATAGGTGTGGAACACTCCGTTTGACTACCATTTCTTCTCCATGTCGCTCGAACACCATAGCATAGTGAACTTCGCAGGTAGTGGTTCAGACGACTCAATTTCAGGGAAGTTCGCTCCTTCCGGCATCTCCCAAGCAATGAAGGCAATGAGAATCAACATCCAACTGAAATGGAACTCGTAGCCTTGATCTTGAGCTTCACGATAGTCTTTCTCTAACTAGTTGATGAGGTAGCTTGCCCATTTCATTTGCATCCCTTTAACGCATTTTCCTTCAAGGTCGAAGACAAACCCCATGACTTTCGTTGGCCTGTTCTTCCTGACGAGCTTACCAGCGATTAACTGGCAAGCTAGGTGCACTGCACCATTCTGGATGGAGGCTACCTTGTATCCCTGCTTCCCCTTCTCCACATCACCATAGGTGTCTTTGATTCACTGCGCCAGGGCGCGATATGCAACCTTCCCTGGGTAAAAATCATGTGGTTCTGGTCCTTTCACACTCAATATGGTGATTCGGTGGATCAATGTCGGATCTACAGTGATGCGCCTATCCAACCATATTTAACCGCCATGGTAGCATGACAGGAGGAGTTTAACGCACATGTTAACCTCATGGTGTCTACCAAAGTGTGGTATCTTCATCACATTAAGGATGGTTGATCTTGTGATGTCCATAGTCCATATTATCTTCGACTTATTCCCCATTGTCTTGGTAAAATACTTGTATGGTGTGAGAATTCCATAGTTCTTGCAATCTCCCAAGTTGAATTCACTGATATTCAAGATCAGAATTTGTCCCAAGTATGTTCCAACTGCGCGTATCCCCTTTAGGAGGTATGCAGTGATCAATGTATAGTCGAAGTCCCTTGAGACGCTGTCACAACTATCGCGCCAGCTAGAGAAGAGATATCGTCGGGTAGGATTGATGGGATGAGCTTCGTGTTTGCCAAGTTGTCGCGATGCTTTCTCTATTTCTCTGTCGCAATTCTAGAGGGTCCAGATCAACGTGCAGCCAATGGGGAGGATGAAATCCTCTAGTCGACGAGGCTTGTTCCCCTGCAGACATGACCTTCCCCCGCCATAAGATTGATTAGAATTTCCTCTAAGGAGTTTTCCACTGCGTTGCGTTCACCCGACATGCATGGTCGTAAACAAAGATTTCGGGTAGGCGAACAAATACTCAAGGTAGTTGAACGAGTGGCGAGGTCTCAATAAGCACAATGCGATAATCATTTCTCTGTGGGATCGGGTAATCACAATTCACCAGGATAAATAGACAACATCATAACGAATTCCTCCAATGGGTCAAAGAGCCTTAATCAATATGATTCCATCCATTATGGTGCGGTCCCAACGGTCCAATGGCAAAAAATCTGGAAATAACTACAATTCTAGCCATTCTGGAGCATTGTTTTAACGATCAGGACACCTCCAACGGTCATATCTCTTCGTCGTGGAAAAGTGCCAATCTGCGTCATTCTGCTATTCTAACGAATTTCAAGTTCTGCAAGCCTTCTTTCTGCAAAGTCTTCTCTGGAACTTCCTACAATTTTTCTAACCTTGATTTCTTCTTGCTCAACTTCCTTGCCTTCTTTCCTGTGATTCGAGTCACTGGGTTCCTCTTTCCATTTTGATTCTTATCTGATCTTATCATAGAAACTTCACACTGTTGAGGGTCTTCCAAAGGTTCTGAGTGGAATACATCCTCTCTTATTATTTCAGGGTTAGGTGCTTGTTTCTCCTGCATGGATAGGTTTTTCAAACTTTCCTATGTTTTCTCAACTTTGACATCTAAGTCTCTAGTCCTTAGTTTCTTCGAATTGTCCTCTTGTTCTTCTATTAAGTGCACTATTCTCCTAGCCATGAAATCTCTTAATTCTTGCTTTTTCTTTTCTAGAGCTTCTTCTTCTTCTGTCCTTCGGATCTGATCTTTCTCAATCCATGTTTTTCCTAGCAAAAGAGAAAATGGGTTATGTTCTCAACAAACTTAATGACCGCGAATTCTTCTTCTGTCGAAGTTCCATGAGCACTCATAGGTATCTGGGTAAGTCTTCCACATAGGGTTATCATCTTTCCTTTAAATAATCCTATTCCTCCTAGTGAAGGAACCATAGAAGTCTTTCCTAGAATTTCCCAAGTATGTTCTGTCATGATATTCACCTGTGTTTCCTCATCTAGAACACAGTCTATGTCAAAGTCTCCTATTCTTGTTTCTATGCACTCCTTCTCTTTTAATATCTCTGGTAAAATGATGTCTCTGTGATCATTCATGGTTTCTTTCATCTGCAATAATAGAGTCTTTGATTCTTTCTATGTTTCTATCATACCCTTAGCCTCTTGACCTTTCTCATGGCTCTCTTGTCTTATATTCATCTTTTCAACTTTAGTAATCATTCTATGGTAGACCAAAACTTTGTGTCTAACGAATTTACAACAAAGACAAATAGGGCCTTTACTAGGGCATTCCTTAGCAAGATGTCCTGGTCTTCTGCAACTATAACAAATATTCAATCCTCTCTTCCTCTTAAATGATTCCCAACCTTTCATGTACTGCGCACTGCGATCACAGTGATGACCCTGCAAAAAATTCTTTCTAGGATCATGCATCCACTTGTTTGTCCAGAAATCCTTTCTATGCATAGGAATAACATATTTTTCACTATTTCTATCAAATCTATTCATATCAAATATTATTTCTTCTAGATGCGCCCTAGTTTCCAGACTAGGACAAAATCTATCAAGCATACCTAGATCCATTCCTTCGAAACAAAAAATTCCACTTATATTACCTTTATCAGAGCACAAATCTTTAAGATCTTACGTCTTTTCTTTAGATCCAATTCCCTTCTTAGCACAAAGATTCACAAGTCAAGTAGAGTATTGTGCACCATAATCGCAGATCTACACACAAAGCTTTCTTTTCTTCAGTTCCCAGCAATCACAGTTTCAGGTCCCAGCAACAGAACCATTTGTTGGCACAGGGTTAGGCTTGGGATTCAACGCTTCAACAACGCACCAATAAAACCCTAACTACCAAGCCTTTCGACAACACCTGCGAAGGAGATGAAGTCTCACCTGAGGTAGAGGTAGGGGTAGTTGTAGGACTCAAGTGTCTACAACCTAGCTGGGACATATATCTGTGATCACAATGCTTAACAAATCACTTAACAATTAACATTCATTATCTTTTGCCCTTATTCACATCGCAGGTCAAAACCCTAATTACAGAACAACGTAGTATTCACCCAGATCTAACACATTTATCCATTCAACACATAACATTAAAGCATATCTAACATTCATTCACATCATAAGCACTAAGATACTATATCATATGCATCTAACATACATTAAAGCTACAACACTAAGAAAATAAAAGAATAATACAGCACAAATCAACCATAACACAGGATATATGTCGTTCACCCCAGTGTGGGGCTACGTCCACCAACTCTTCTTCTTCTTTATTATCCTCTTTCAACCTTCTTACATGCACAGAGCCACAAATCCTACTCTGCATAGGACAGGAGATCTGTGCACACCTTGCCAAATCCTCCTTCCCCAAGTTAGGTCACAACACAAAGCCTCTTACAATCACTTGCACTTAGCTCTGCAAGTCTTATCACACAGTATGCACAAAGCCTCTAGATCCGCTCTAAGCCGATTTTACTAGATCTAGTCATTCTTACATCGCCTAGATATCTATTTATACATTACAAATGGGGAATAAACATGGGTAAGACTCATGGGACGACATCCCATACCCATTACATCAACCTTAAAACCAAAAATCTTGTAAAGGGGGGCGAGATCCCCCGATCTCTGCTTTGCCTGGGTGCTTCGTCTTCGACCAGCCTGTCGAAGTCCCAAAAAGTGGTCAAACATGACCAAGGTTTTCCAAAACTTGGTCAAGGGCCAACATAGCTAAAATACCTTCTAACCAATGTGCCTGTGCTCAAGATTGCAGACCAAAACAAGGACTTCCTTGTGTGTATAGATTCCTGCAAGGAAGGGCTCAAATGAGTCCTTATGCAAGAAGGACATGTGATTTGCTACGAATCCAGAAAATTGAATGAGCATGAAGTAAATTATGTGACCCATGATGTGGAATTGGATGCCATAGTGCATGCTTTAAAAATGTGGAGGCATTACCTCCTAGGTAGAATATTTGTTCTTATGATAGACCATAGTGGGTTGAGATATTTGTTTGACCAACCAAAACTCAATATTAGACAAGCTAGGTGGATGGATCTCCTTAGTGAGTTTGATTTTGAAGTCAAACATATCAAAGGAAAGGAGAATAGGGTGGATAATGTCCTTATTAGAAGTATGAAAGTGATTCACTTGGTAGCTGTAAGTGCCAGTGAATCAGACATCAAAGAGAGTGTCAAAATTGCAAAAGAAATAGATGCATTTTTCAAGACCATGACATCATACCTAAAGCAAGAGCCCACATAGTTGAAGTATGAAGGATATCATATGTTTAATGATGGATTGCTAACTTACAAAGGTATATTGTATATTACGAATTCTGATGACTTGAAGAGGTTTATAATGGATGAACTACACAAAAGACCATATACTGGTCATCTTGGTTATCAGAAAATGATCACGACCACTAGGAAACTATTTTATTGGCCCGGACTGAAAAAAGACATAGCTAATTACTTAACTAAGTGTCTAGAATGTCAACAAGTTAAGGAAGAGAACTGACATCCAGCAGGGTTGTTTTAGCCCCTACCAATCCCTGAATGGAAATGGGAAACAATCTCTATGAATTTCATCATAGGATTGCCAAAATAAACTAAACATAATGATTCCATTATGGTAGTTGTGGACAAATTGAGCAAGGCTGATCACTTCATTCTCGTCAAGTCGAACTGCAAGGAAATAGATATTTCCAGTATTTTTTGTGAAAGAGATATTTAGATTGCATGCCATGCCTAAGGAAATTATATCCAACAGAGATACAAAATTTACTTCAAACTTTTGGAAATCTTTGTTTGCTAGTTTTGAAACAAAATTTCTCTTTAGTACATCCTATCACCCTCAAAATGATGGGAAGACAGAGAGGGTAAACCAAGTGTTAGAAGACATGTCGATGATGCATGTAATGCATCAACCCAATAAGTGGGAAGACTACCTACCACTAGTAGAATTTTCCTACAACAATGGCTATGAAGAGTCATTAAAAATGAGCCCTTTTGAAGCCCTCTATGGAAGGAAATGAAATATTCCAATCAGTTGGAATAACCCAGTGGAAAAAATCACAATCGGTCTAGATATTCTAAAGTAAATGGAACAACAAGTAACTCAGATTAGACAAAATCTGCAAATAGCCCATGATAGACATAAGAACTATGTAGACAGAAAAATAACATTTAGAGAATTAAAAGCAGGGGATCATGTGTATCTCCGAGTTAGACCCAGAAAAATCTCTTTGAAGATGGAATCTTGTGCCAAGATGGCACCTTGGTATTGTGGACCCTTTGAAATTTTGGATAGAGTGAGACATGTAGCCTATAGGATAGCACTCCCTCTCACAGTGAAGGAACAAAATGTTTTCCATGTTTCATTATTAAACAAATATGTGCATGATTCTAATCATATTATTGTCTGGTTTGTGATTTAGGTGGAACCAGAGGGAGAATTCCTACCATAACATCAATGCATGATAAACAGGAAGGAGACCCCACTCATGAATAGAACCATTGCACAGGTGAAGGTGCAATGGAAACACTTTGGCCCAGATGAGGCTACATGGGAAATGGAGGATGCGATGAGACAAACATATCCATTTTTATTTACTTCTATACATACAGAGCACATCGACAGATAGAAAATCGAGGACAATGTTCCTTAAAGGGGGCAAGAATTGTAATGCCCATGTTTCCCCCAGTTTGTAAATATAAATATAACTGGCCAAGAGACTATGGCAGACTAAATATGTGTGAATGTTTGATTTGATGAACCTTTGTATAAAGAGATCAATGCATGTATTTTCTATTATTAATAGAAAATGGATAAGTGTTGCATAACTGCTGAAAAAGGGGGTTTGCCAAGATAGACCATGGATTCTATGAGAGAGATCATGAGGGAAACCAAGAATGGTTGAGATGACCCTCACCAAACTAGTACCTTACTGGATGTAATTGGTCAACAATCCTTTGACCATAAATGAATTACCAGTCAGGCTGGTAGTTGAAAGGACCTCCTCAAGGGTTAATGAAGAGATGGGAAGGGTACCCATATGTAAGGCTTCCAGACGTAGCCACGAGTTGGGGATTCAGACCCACAGAAACTTGTTGAGGAAGGAAATAAAGGAATTGATTCGAGGGATAGAGGAAGATCTACAAGGAAGAAGAGTGGAGAAATCGATCTCCAGAAGAGAAGAGAGAGCTTTTCAACTCTAGAGTTGAAAGGAAAACTAAGAAGAAAACTCGTTCTGGGAGCAAGAAGCCATGGGAAGGGTTTTTTCTACAAGATGATAAACGAGGATGACGAGTGACTGTGGAAGTACTCGTGCAGACCTCCTTGATTGGTACAGAGAAAACCGATTGCCAAGATCTTGTGGAAGGAGGAGAGTAACCTCCATCCCTGAATGTCATTCAACAAGGAGAAAGAGTCTCTCTCAGAGCATCATGGTCTAGCTCAGGGGTGGCCAAGGATAAATCCATCAAGAGTGGTTGTGCCTATGGTTGGGTGGAAACAAGCACCCCTTTTAACAGTTTCTTCACGGTTTCTAGTTTCTGATAAGTATCTTCATACTCTGTGTAATGAAATGGAAGTGATGGTTGAATGTCTGTGGTTATGGTTAAGTTTTACAGTGTTTGAACAGTTATTATAAATGCTCATTTGCTTCTATAAACTTTGATATTTACATGGTCTTCTGTTTGCCTCAGTTTAACAACTAGAGAGCTATGGGATGTGAGTTTGTAAGTAAGTCTAAGTATAGGCTATGGTTTCTGCACTGGCTAGAGATTTCCTAAGTGCACCTTTCCCCAAGATGGACTTTGTAGTGCAAGAGTCAAGATGGGTTTATCCATATTATTCCAGTGATGTCAACCTCTCGAATTCCCTTTGTGGGAAGACTAAGTCTGAATTCGGTGGAATTAGGGCACCTCCATCAAACCCTTCACCTATATGACCAAGGGCTCATGCCTAGGTCCTTAACCTATTCATGACTAAGAGATCAATGTGTAGCCCATGATAATTTTTGGAAGACCCATGTGACCAAGGTCATGGAACCCTGTGTTAGGCCCGAAAGGAGCTAAGTCTTTATGGCTTCGAAACTCTAGGAGTTCGAAGCTTCGGGGCGTTACGACCTTACCATTTGAAAATAGACCGAAGTCAATTTGTCGATACGGTCAACCATGAGGCTGATCGACGTCTTGCAGTTTCCCTAACCATGGAAGAATAGACATGTCCCACCATTAAAAGTTAACTTACTCACCAATCGTGAAGTAACGTGATTCACAGATCCAAGGGTATTCATGATTTTTTGTGGTTGTTGGATCTATGTCGAAGTCAAATCCAACGCTAACCACTTTGAGGGAACAATAATGCCATGATCCCAAATTCCCTGAATGTTGGAGTTGTGAAGTAATGTGGATCGTTGATCAAAGGAACCTTTGGGATCCCTCTCAACCATCCGATCAACCAAGAATAAGGAATTATGTACAACACTTTGACGGAGTCCTACTCTAGGAGGAAAGGAGTGTGGAGTGGGTAGAAACCATCGAATGCCAAATTTACAAATTAACGTGAGTCATAGATTCATGTATCTACGTGGACACACCTCGACCGTGGGATCTAAGGGGTATTGGGAGACAACTGACAGGAACTTCTTACTTCGGAGCTCTGAGAGGTTTGTAAAGTAGGTGAAACTAGGAACCCCCATAGGCTGCCAATCCCATATTGACATGGGACGTCGACGTCACCTAGGGTGACATGGACCCCTGTCCTGTATGCCACATGTCACCCTGATTTTCACATCTCACTGACCCTAAAGGCCATTAGAACATGAAACATGTCATCTCCAGATGAGGAAATGCGTCACCCCTGGCCCCTGTTGTGTGTCATCCCCTTGGTGCATGAATGCTCGGTCAAAGGTTGGTGGAGTGTCTGACACTTAGGGAGTTTGGGACTTCGAAAATATTGGGAGGATGGAACATTGGGGATAAATCAACTGAAGGGCCAGACCCACTTGTCCTTGTCTCTATGTATAATGTGTCACCACATGTAAGTGGGGGCCCTTCGGGACACTGGGACTTCGATACTCCGTGGAATGTGCATGTAGAAAGAAAAAGTGGCATTCAGATCCAAATGCCAAACTACCCTCAGTGGGTGGAATTCCAACGTAGATGTAGAAATATGGAGATGGTATGAATGAGATGGACCCATGTGGTCTTTGACTAATAACGCCTGAAGAGCTTCGGGAGGCAATAACTTGCAATCCAGAACTCATATTTCAATATGGTGAAAACCATTAGAAATCTCGTGGCAAGCAAAATCCGATGGAAATCCTAGAATTAGGATTTGAGATAGTTAAGGAAAACTAAATTATGATGCCCCATACCTTAAAAGAGTATTTAGGGGTCAGGTGCGTTACGATATAAATAAGAAAAAATATATTTCATTCAGGTACACACAATTTAAAATGTAGTGCTTTATAGAGAGGGACATGAAAACATACCTCATGTATGGGCTTGGAGTGTTCTTTAGGGTTGATGCATTCAGCCACTCCCAAGACCATGGATGCAGGTAATTAAGAAAATGATGGATTGAGTCTGTGCATTAACAACTTAATAAGTTGCAGATTTATCTGTTCATTTACCTTTGGGGAATTTGTTAGGGTTGATATCAACTCCAAATGATTTTCGATTATCCTCTCACTCTTGCTCCCTAGGAAACCTTCGAAAATATAGGTGAACCAAGTAAGTAAATAATGAAAAACATTCTGAAATTTCATGACCAAAAAAGATAGTTCAGGATGCTAATTTTATGAAAATTCACTAACCACAAGGATGACTAAGTCAAGACCGAAGATGTCTACTGTTGATCTATGTTCTACATTATCTGTATTCCATGCAACACCAACACCTATAGATCTGATGTCCTGTATTATCAACATAAAGGGTAAAGGGATCCTATTTCAATTTGTGTGTGCAACACTCACTGATAGGTTTCTATTTGTAGGTGATTTTAGAGTTAATGGGTCTTATCTGTGTGTGCAATGTCCACTGATAGGTTTCTATTTGTGGAAGTTTCTCTATATGGTGTTTGGGTTTTTGAAAGATGTTTAATAAATAGAAGAGAAGCGAAGGGAAAGCATGAAAACCCCATAATTACTCGAGCAGAAGAATGAACCCCAGATCACTTGTAATCACAGTTGGGTAGAAGGAATGGGAGACATGGTTGCAACAGAAAAGAATACTTAATATGTTGGAGATACCCCATTTTGGCAGGAGCACGAAGATAAACATTTGCATCAAATTATTGCTAACTTGTGTCCATGGAGGATTCTTATGGTTGGAAAGAGCAGTGTCCATTGATGCCCAATTGATTGCATGGATTACATGATTGTTATTAGTAGGTAAAGACCCTTTACCATTGTTCACAGACAAGATGAAGGAAAAATCCTTAGAAAAAACGATGAACAAAAAGTATGGCACATTTAAAGGAGTGCGCAAACTATACGTTGCGAGTATCAATGATGATACAGTAATATTTGTGGCATAGGTGATGGTCTGTAAGCTACTAAGAAAATGTCGCAAGGACTAGGTGCTAGTGGGATTCATAAAAACATCGAAGAAGTGCGTCATAGGAGTGATGATGAATTGGTCAACATTTCTGGTAAATTAGTTTTTAATGTACTACAGGGAGGCATAGAAGAAAGGAACATAGTTCCATTATGCATAGTTGTTAATTTTGATAGCATTGATTGCGTGGAGGGAGTCAAAAGAGATGTAGTTCCTAGATGGAATGCATAAACCATTCTTGGCAGCGAGATATTTGTCATTGTGGCATACCGCACAGAAAAATAGACAGTTGGACAATAATATAACCTTCTACGTCTATAAAAAGACTATTCGACAATGCATTGAAGACACATCTCATATTCAATTGCGTATAGTTGTTCAAAGCCTATAAGGACATTGCACGATTTAAGGAAGAGTAACACCATATGTATATTTAGGGATAGAGGGATCCAGATCAACAATGGTTGTCGACGCATTACAAGGTGACAGAGCAAGAGATCAACCATATTATAAATGTCTGGGATGAATAGTGGAGAATCCCATAAACAAAAACAACTTATAAATATACACAACAACCAGAGAAGGAAACACACGAACCAAAAAATGATCGAGAAGAAGAAGAACAAGGAGAACAAGGAAATAGTGAAGGTGAGGTTCAAGAAATCCCACTGCTTGTTGGAGAAAAGAGGAAGGAACCTCCGAACAAAAAATCAATGCACAAGCATAAGAAGAGGAAAGTCGTTAAGCTAGTACCGATCCAAGCCTCAATGTAGGACTTAGAGAAAATCAAAGATCAAGTGAAGGAAGTAACAAAAGAAGCATTTCTGCGAGCCACATGGAAACATGAGGAGATGCATACATATATGCAAGAAAATATAGTGACACTACGCTTACTTTTGAAATCAACAAGGGAAGCACCAATAAGAACAAGAGACAAAGAACAGACCAAGAGTACAACCAAAACTACAGGGTTACAACCTACAACATCACGACAACCATAAGAATCAAAAGAGCGTAGAGTAATGAAGATATCAACATGAGCATTAGAGTTTCCATTGATAGAGATGTAGGAGCAAGCATAAGCACTAAGTCAATTGACTTAGTGTTGTCATAACTACCTATGAACGTGTTACACAACTTGTAATCAAGTGTAACACATGAAATTCAGTTGTGTGTGTAGTCGAAATTAATGGAGTTGGATAAAGTAGTTGTAGATAATGACGCATTACAAGAAGAGTACATTAAGCTAGTAATGGAGTGAGACGAGGCCGAACAAAGAGCAGGAAGGTTGAAAAACGCATTGCAAGAAGTATATAACAACTTTCCAAAAATACCATTGGAAGTAGATATCCCATTGGAAGAACAAGTTATGAAGATCAATGAAATTGTTCAGGGATTCAACGTGAAGATTGTAGACTTGGAAGCATGCACAACACTAAGTACCGCACCCAAAGAAAGAGAGAAGACAATTGTGATGACAGTGGTAAACATTAAGAGTGTAGATGAAGAATGTGCAGTGTAATATGAAGAAAGCACACAAGTATGGACGCAATGGCTAGAAAAAACAAAGATACAAGCATTAGAACAAAGGCTATAGACTGTGCATGAAATGCATAGAAGATCAAAGATACAATGAACACTCTGCCACCAAAAGAGAAGATCACTGCCATTATTGAGAACAAAAAATTGAACCAAAAAATAAATCAAATTAGAGCGGAGCAACAAAATCTTGCACATAAGATGGAACCACTACAGGAGGAATCCTTCATAGCGACAGAATAACTTGTGGCGGAACATGGCATAGCGAAGCAAGCAATGCAAAAAAGTGCAAAAAAGTTGAAGAACCCTATCACTGCATAGACGACAGACGAAATTTTTGCGTAAGAAATGCAAGCAAAGGAAAGGATCACAACTATAAGGGACACCTTTGAGAAGCTCGTTGTGACATTGAAGGGAGTGCAACAACAAAATTGAATGGCTCAAGACGATCCACAAGTGAGTGTTGGGGGTTTGTTGGGACAAGTATTTTGGGACAAGTTTTGGGAATTATGTAGAACCGTGTGTAGAAGAAAGAATGCAGTTAGTGCATTTTTAGGATCAACGTCCATGAAAGAAGGAAATCCGCTAGGCATTTTGGTAATTTGTAACGGGCTAAGCCCTAATGTAAATGTATAAATATGTAAGAGTTTCAAGTAGAAATTAGTTTTTTGGAGTATGCAAGTAGAAAGCTAAGTGTGCACTGTATGCACAAATGACAAGGACATTTTGGGTATAACTGTGATATTATGTATGAGTGCAATGCACACATTTTCTAAGGGGTGATTCTAAATAATAATATAAAAAGTCGATCGTTGTGACATGGCCCATCTTGGGTGAATGATGTTAAATATGGTGTCTCTGTGTTATGTTATGTTTTGAAGTGTTTGTTTACAATTATGTTTATTGCGTACACATAATGTATGAATGGTTAATATAAATATGTTATTGGTTTTGATGATTTTGTGCACATAATGTATGGTACAATGAATGAATGTTAAATATAATGGTTATGATGAATGCCTCCTATCCCTTGATGACCGTGGAACCCTGATTCCTGCAGTGCCCATAGATACCTTGGGGGAGATTTCACCTACTTATGGGTGATGCCGAAAAGGCCAATATCTTAAGGTTTTGTTGGTGAATTAATGTTGAACCTCAGATCCACTCACTGAATGCCAACACCAACCCCATTGTATGTGTCTCTTTACCTCCTTCATGGTTTCTTAAGCTCAATTTTGATGGTACATCGAAAGGGAATCCAAGGTCAATATGGTATGGAGGAATCCTTTGTGATGACAAGGGTCACACCATCTGACTCTATGTGTGCTATTTTGGGCTTGAAAAAAATAATGCAACGAAACTCTGAACTCTTAACATTGACCTACAGTTGGAAATTGCCCAAGGGTACTTTAAATTAGTGGTTGAAGGAGACTCACAACTTATCATTCACATGTTCAAGAAATTGCAAAATGGATTTGCCCCTAGCAAAGTTTCTGTTAGTTGGCTCTTAGCTTATGTAATTGAATCTCTTATTAGTTATGTCCCTCTCATCTTGGTGCCCATTCCTTTCCATGTTCGAAGAGAAGCTAAAAGGGTAACAAATCGTCTAGTTAATGAAGGAGTTAACCTAGTTCATAATTCTCTATCTTTTAATAGGGTCCAACTTCTAAACGATATCCTCAATTTTGATTGCTTAAACTTATCATGCAAAGACCTCCACTACATGGATGGGGTGCACGACAATTTATTACAACACTGGATAGACTGAGGACAACTCAATACCTCTGCCTTTTGACTGTGACATTCCAAGGAAATCAAAGCCTTGACTCTCTCCTAGGTTTTTCAAGTTTAACTTGTTATCTTCTAGTTTTGTTAGCTATATATGAGTTGTCTATATACTTTTGCATATATTAATTAGATCAACAAAATCCTTCTTCTAATATAAAAAACTAAATAAATATCCCTTTCTATTTGTTGTTCATCGCAATATGAATTAAACAATTACATACATTTGTTCATGAACGAGAACATAAAAATGAAAAAAACATCCATCTACATTTCAAAACACCAACTAATTGAATATCTTCAATTAAATATACCAATACCAAATGATGAACTAGAATATCCATAAAACTAGTATGCAACTTTTTCTCAAAAATATAAACCATTTCCATCATCTTATCCATCTAAAGTGAGAGACCCCAATTAATTATTATTTAGTAATTTCATATCAAAAAAATTGACATAATTATAGTTGATATTTTGACATATATATATCCTCAATGAAGATAAATATATGCTCTTAAATGAAAAACTATAAGAAAACAACAACCAAGTACAAATGCAGGTAAATCAGGTAAGATAAATATAGTAAATGTTAGCATCATTTATAACGACCCACCTATTGAACTTGGGGGGCATTACGTAGTTATGAGGGTAGGTGCTTAATTCAATAATAGGCCCTCGCTGTCCTTGGACAGGGAGCTTACTAATTGGAACTGACCTTCTAGCCAAATAGAAATAGTAAGGTCCCTGCTCTTCATCACATTGTACGACCCGGTTATATATTGGTAAGCCCTACCCTCTATTATTCAAGTACAACCGCTGAACTCGCGGCTCATTAGATAGATGTACAGCATAGCAAACTAAGAAGCTAAAGACATTATGACTAGATATTTTTATTCAGCCAGAGAACTCAGTGGTGGATAATTCGACACCGCGCTTCGCTCATAGATGCAGCACACATCTCAAGGAAGTGCCGTCCAACAACAAATCGAATGCTTTGTTTATATCAGAGAAAGGCATCTCATGCGTGATAAATTCTTCCACTCTAATCTCCTGCAACAACCAGAGAAATGTTGATAATCTTCACCAATAAAATTAAACTTGAAAATTAACAGATGAAGACATGCCTGTGCTTGCACCTTGTTCATGCATTTTTCAACCAGGTCGGGCAGTTGGGTTTTCGCCTTGAATCCACCGAAAGTTGATCCGTCCATCCTCCTTCCCTCGAACAATTCCAATGGACCAAAGCTCATCTTTCGCGAGCTTGCATCGATTCCAACCAGCACTGCCAAACCCCACCCCTGTGGTAGATTAATACACATTAAAGTACCTCATCAGTTGCAGTGCAGGGGAATGAAACTTTCTCAATTATTTCTTGAGAAAAAAGGCAAAAAAGAACAAGGAGATTTACATCATGTGCAGATAAAAATGCCTGGTACATTATATCTGCATGTCCAACGCACTCGAAGCTGTAATCTACGCCTCCATCCGATATTTCTTGTATTACCTGCTAGAAAGTTGACCTCTTGAAACTTATAGAAATAAGAAAAAGTCTATTGCATTCAGGTACACACAATTTCAGATGTAGTGCTTTATAGAGAAGGACATGAAAACATACCTCGTGTATGGGCTTGGAGTGGTCTTTAGGGTTGATGCATTCGGTCACTCCCAGGGCCATGGCTGCACGGAATTAAAAAAACGTTGGATTGAGTCTGTGCGTTAACAACTTAATAAGTTGCAGAGTTGATCTGTTCAGTTACCTTTGGGGAATTTGCTAGGGTTGGTGTCAACTCCAATTATTCTTGATGCTCCTCTCACTCTCGCGCCCTCGGCAACCTTCGAAAATATAGGTGAACCAAGTAAGTAAATAATGAAAAACATTCTGAAATTTCATGACCAGAAAACACAGGTCCGGATGCGAACTTGGGGAGAATTCACTGACCGCAAGGCCGACTGAGCCGAGACCAAAGATGGCTACTGTTGATCCGTGTTCTACGTTAGCTGTATTCCATGCAGCACCAACACCTGCAGATCCGATATCCTGTATCGTCAACATAAGGGGAAAGAGATCCTATTTCTATTTGTGTGTGCAACGCTCACTGATAGGTTTTTGTTTGGGTTTTGGTTATTTTTTTGAGTAGGAATTGGTGGGAATCTGGCTATATAAATTTGGACAAAATCTCTATTTTCTTTTTGTTAACTTGGAAGTAACCAAAAAAACACCTAAAATATAGAAAATTTAGACTACTCTTTCTATTTGTAAACGATTTTAGGGTTAAGGGGTCTTATCTGTGTGTGCAACGTCCACTGATAGGTTTTTATTTGTGGAAGTTTATCTATATGGCTTTTGGGACTTTTAAGATGATGTTTCTTAAATAGAAGGTTAAAATGAATGAACCAATACATTTTTATGAAGATGAATATATGAGGATTCTATGCCATACTTCATCTTCAAATAAATCAATAAGTTAAAGATGGAAATGAATCTGTATTAATTTTATTTTACATTTTATATAAAGAATTAGAATGAATATATGCTCATCACATTTTACATTTCAATGCTAGACATCTATTCTCTCCACACATTTAGTGCAATAATTAAAACTATTTCAAACTGCTAAACATCTGAGCTCCCACAAACATCTAAATTCAATGTTAAAAACTAAGGAGGACAAATTGATATCTGAATTCAAATATTAATAACGACCAGGGAAAATTGGTGATGAATGGGCTCACACACCTGTGGCTATTCCACAGCCGAGAAGGCATACTTTTTCGAGAGGAGCGTTCGGATTTATTTTGACAACACAGGCATAGTCAACAACTGTGTACTCGCTGAACGTTGAGCACAAGAAATGATAAACCGGTTTTCCACCAACAGAGAAACGGGATTTCTGATCACTCTGCATCACAGTTCTAAGGCCGTCCACTCTGAACTTTCCGCATATGTTGGTCTTCTTAGACTTACAGTAAACACAATGTTCGCACTGCCCAGCGAACAAAGGAAGCACATGGTCCCCTTTCTTTAGATCTGTTACACCTGCTCCCACGCTTTCCACTATTCTGCAATTCGTTACATGTTCTCAATGCATTTTTTCTTTGTTAGTGATGAAAACAGGAGTGCAATGGGAATCACTTACCCTGCAGCCTCATGGCCGAATATGCGTGGAAATAGTTTCTCATCCTGCATGCCATGTAGAAAGTAAGATAGGCTCAGCCTTGAAGTAACAGGAAGTTATAGAAAAATTCTTAATATCCTAGGGTTCAATTCCAGTCCAATTCTTAAGGATTATCAGTCCTTCTTGTAACTGGTCTTGAAGCTAACCCTAAGAAAAATAGGGTTCCGCAAAGTTTACTTCTAATTAAGAAGGAATTACTGAGTAAGCGTTACACTGACCTCGTGCATCCAGAAAGTAACGTCGGAGTGGCAGAGGGAGGTGTGGGTGATTTTAATACGGACTTCCATAGAATTCGGTGGATCTACTTGAACTTCTTCAATAACCAGTGGCTGCTTCGGCCCCCATGCTACAGCCGCTGCTTGATATTTAAACAAATTCTTTATATTGTCGTTCGTTTAACAAGATTAAGCAGCAAAACAACCTAACAAAACTGGCAAATGGGAACTCTATCCAATTTTAAAATATATATAGAATTTTACCTTTGCAAGTGATGATTTCACCGGCTGTGCTGCCCATATTTTGAAATCGTTCATTGAGATGATTCATAGTGTTTTTTCCATTCATCGCTTCTTCACTGATTCCATAACCAGAGCCCATCACCATGTATTTCTGTTTCAATATCGATTGCCTTCGTATATTTATAACTACAGCCTGCAGGTCTAATATGCACGTAATAAATTTTGAGATCTAAGGTCCGATATGGCCGTAATAAAAACTGAGATCTCGATCAAAATTTGT
>ML786523.1:101639-114671 GCA_009831015.1 Picea engelmannii | reverse complement strand
AATATATATATATATATATATATATATATATATATATATATATATATATATATATATATATATATATATAATTTCAATATGTTATAATTATATCTAGATAAGTTTCTTTCAAATAAACATATTTATATTGAGAAAAATATATTATTTATTTAAGAAAATATATAAATTATTTACATGTTTATGGGAATTCACATTTTATACAAAATATATAATTAGTTGACATAATTCAACAAAAATAAAAATTCCAATTTGAGTTTTAACAAAACTATTTTGCAGAGATATCACCACTACAATAGCACTTATTATAAAATATATTTTATTATTACTTATTTTATCATTATAATTATCACATATTATTATAATTATCACATGTTATTATTAAATGAAAGAAGAAAGAAATTTCAATACTTTTGTTTAATGATGGATTGAATTTTTTTTTATTAAATGTTATTATTAAATGAGAGAAGAAAGAAATTTCAATACTTTTGTTTAATGATGGATTGAATTTTTTTTTATTAAATGTTATTATTAAATGAGAAAAGAAAGAAATTTCAATACTTTTGTTTAATGATGAATTGAAAAAAATAATTATAATTTTGGAAATATTAAATATAACATATTTATATTTAAATTTGGTATAATATTTATTAGTTTATAATAGATATTTATATTTTCATTTCACTTACTTTCAAAATTAAAATTAAATATTATTTGAATTTTTATTATTTAATAATATAATTAAATAAATGTTGAAAATTAAAATAAAATAAAAAATATATAATGTATTAGGAAATTTAAAGTTCTTATAATTTACTCTAATATATTTAGATTTAAAAAAAAAATCATAAATTAACTGTACAAACTCTAAAAAAAGATAGGATAGAAAATTTGAAGTTCTTATAATTTACTCAAATATATTTAAATTTTTCCTTAAAAACAAGTAAATAAGTAATTTAATGAAAAAAAAAATATTGTATAAGCTAGCAGTGCAAACTTTCTTAAAAAAACGAGTGATTAGTAAAAGAGTATATCATCCTAAATCTATTTTTTTTTAAAGAAAAAGACAAAATTGTGAGCAACAACAAGAAAGACCCAAAAATAAAAAACGATTCCAAGCATCCAAAGAAACATTATACAATGTATTATCATCATAGATCATCAAATTTTTTGAAATTACTAACGGATTAGTTTAGTAAGTAGATGTCCTCTTCATTCATGTCGCTATGCACATGGTTGAAAGTGATGTGAGTGAAAAGTGATGTAGATATTTTCACATCATGAAAAATAAATATATTTCAATGGTGAATAGTGCAATTGCGAAGGATGGTGGTTTCATTAAGCATCTGATGGTTAGGAGATTTATTTGTAATATCCATTTTTTCTTGGCCAATAGAAGAGTAAGTTTGAGGGTCATTAGTTCATTATAATTGTTTGTAGTTTGGACAAGACCTATTGAAAAAGAGATAGATTGATCTTTTGAAATGAAAATTACTGCCCAACTACTCTCATTAAAGGATTTTCTTGAATCGCACCATGAAAAAATTCCCAAGGGATGTCTTTTGAGATAAGGGTCTATGTTGAGGGGTTAGATGAAGGAGAATCCAAACTTTGGGGATAAGTAAAAAGAATAGCTAGATTGGTAAGACCACAATGCGAGGGAAAAGGGTATCCTATTTTGAAAAGGGAGTGTTTTTGTGCTAGCCAAATTCCCTAGGCTACATTCAAGGGAAGTTATTTGCACAATTTGTTATGAGAGTTATCCATCCAAGATTTTAGAGTAGCTTCAATATGGTTCCCAACCCATCTACATTGAGGCCCAATAACCTGTTGAATATCAGACGATACAAATGTTGAGATGGAGTAGTTAAGAAAAATATGTGAATTGGTTTCATTATTCAACTTATAGAGACTACATATACTCGCACCTATGAAGTTCCTTTTCTGTAGTTTGTCCCAAGTGGGGGATTTATTTAATAACAAGATCCACATAAATATTTTTTCCTTTGCAGGACATTTTAATTTCCATAGCATCTTCCCCCACCATGGTGGGGGATATTTTTGGATTTCCTTGGCCAAATCCGAGTAGCTTAATTGGGGAATATATCTTCTTGAAGGTTTGAGAGACCAAACCAGTTGATCATCACAATACAAAGGGTACAAAAATGAATTCTTAAGAGAGTTGATGTAGTTGGTCCAAAGCACAACATGTTCCTTTCCCAATCCAATCTCTTTCCAATTTAACTAATGTAACTATCATGGAGCTAAATCCCTTTGCCATATCTGATTTAGGAAGAAAAACCCCTCTTTGTTTGCAGATTGAATAAAAGGATTTAGGAGAATATGGTTATGGTTATTATAAGAAGGTTAACCTTAAAATGAGGAAAAAGGGTTAAGTGGTCAAGTGGCTATTGGATACATGGACAAGTGGAAAATTAGGCAAAGTTGGACATAGGTGACTATGTGGTCAAAGTGGCTATGTGGACAAAGTGGCCTAGAAGATGCTTCTAAGGAAGCTACTTGGAGAGTATAAATAAGAGACAAGACTCTCTCATTTTAAGAACACTTGAGCATATTGAATATCTACAGGTGAATGAGGTAACCAAAGGATATCTAAGCCAAATTTCAGAGGGAAGGTGAAGTAAAGAAGGTTGAATTTCAAGGGAGGATAAATTATTTTGATGATGCTTTCTAAGGTATGTCATTTACAGGTCATCTCACCATTTTTGCAATAAATTTTTTCTAGAATGATTTAGACCATGAAATTGGGAGGCCATTGAGGAAACATACCCACGTAGCTATGGTACGAATTTCATCTTGTGGGTCGTTGTATTTTTCTAGTTACATTCCGTGGAAAATAGAGATTGTGGCTAGTCCTGAAACTAGTCTAAAACATGTGTTTCAGGTAAAAACGTCATAACTTCTTCATAACAGATGCAAATTTAGTAAGACCAAATGTGTTGGTTAGAGTATAGTCTGTAGTATTATGTGTAGATTTTTCAGATCCATACAATAAATATTCCATGCGGGGCACACTCTACAAGTTCGCTCTCTAGAATAAGCCATAATTCAACAAGGTATGCCATTTTTTCTATAACTCCATTTTTTAGAGGTTCCAAGTAGTGAAACCTGGAGAAATTGCATAAAACACACTAAAGAACATTGTGTACTATTTTCAGATCTTTATTCATTACAAGTACATAGTTATGATTATTTCAAGTTAGGGTTGTTGACTAATCCAAAACTAGTCATGTGAGACTAAAGTAAAGTTTGATGAAAATGATAGTCTCTTGTTGTTAAAGTTAAGGAATGTTTGCAGGTTGAGGTATAGGTCGGTGCATGGTTGATGCACTTTTTTATGGTACAAGTTGATTACAGCTTTTTTGGTACAGGTTGATGCACTTGTTTATGTTACAGGTTGATTACAGGTTGAGGTACAGGTTGATGCATGGTTTGGGTTATTGGTACAGGTTGTTTGGTGTAGGTTGATTAGTACAGTTTTACAACAATATATCTCACAATGATAGTGTGACAGTGGTTCCATCATTCTACTTATACGTCAGGGAGGTTGGATAGGGCAAGGATAGGTGGTTGTATCCACCTTCTGGTTGTAGCTAGAGAACATAGGGGGTTGTAGCCTCATTCTAGTTGTAGCCAGAGAATTGGGGAGTTGGAGCTTCCCTCAGGTTGTAGCCTGAGAAACTAGGGGGTTGGAGCCTCCTTCCAGTTGCAGCTGGAAAACAAAGGAAGTTGGTGCTTCCAATGAATGTAATTCTTCAAGACATATAAGAAAAAACATTATGTGGTTTTCTCCCGCTTTGAGTTTCCACGTAAAAACACTGGTGTACTGTGTATGTGTATGCTTGTTCATTTGTTCATTGTTTATTTACTCTGCAAATATTGGATGATAATGCTACATTGATATAACACTTGCATTATATGGTTAAAAAGGATTACATTGTTCTATTACTGATTCACCCCCCCTCTCAATAATCCAACAGTTAGAGCACTGAAATTTTATTCTTTTGTTTTTTCCTCTTAGAAATAAAATTTTACTAAAAAATAAAAAAACTTAGGAATTTTCCTTTTAATTTAAAATAAATCCATTGGTTGTTATATATAAATAAAGTTCTTACAATAACACTCATCGATGAGTTGTACTATTTGATCAAACGGTTCTTGTGATCTCCGAAATATAAAAGTCGTCCGAGTTTTAAAAGAAAAGCAATAACAAACACTACGGAGCTTCGCGCTTCGGGAGTTTCAAGAAACCTAAAACACAAAAACCCTAAATCTACGAAGTCTCAAAGACACTTCCTCGTGACAATTCCTAAAAGGACTTACAGATCAGTCATAGGAAATGTGTCTTCTAATATTTTCTGGGGCTGACACGTGGCACTTATTTTTAACATTTGTGTCATATTATTCACTTGATTTCAAGTGACACGTGTTACTCCTCCATTTTTTTGACATGTCACCAAGAATGATGTCATCTCTGCCACATCACTCCAGGAGATTTCCCTTTGGGAGTTTAAACAAAGATTGAGTTCACAAAGCGTCGAAGTAATGAATACTACAAAAAAGTAAAAGTGTTTTAAAGAGTTAATAAAATGTTTAATAACTTTAATTAATCATGATTAAGTATTAATTAATTATTTCTCAATTTTGAGCTTTGTGAGATTTCTCTTGTGCTACATCCAAAACTCCTGAATGTCGAACCGTTGAAGTACGAACCACACTTTTAAAACAAATTAACTTCGGGAGCTCTGAAGCTCTAGAGTTCTGAAGCCTCGAAATACATATAACAGTTCAAATGACTACTCTGGGAATTTGGCCTTCGAAGGATTTCTATCATACTTCAATAAAAATGCCCGAATACCAAACTTCTAAAATACTTAAGGCTAATTCAACATTTAAAAGAATGATTAATTAAAACACAAAAGTGATTAATTAGCGATTAACTTCTCCAGGAATTCATCCTTCGGGAAATTTCTGCCATGTCTCATTCAAAACCTCCGAACACCGAACCGTTGAAGTATTAATGTCATTTATAATTGGCAAAAGTTAACGATTTGAATAAATATTTTGAATCGCCAAGTAATAAATTCCATTAGATGTTAATAACTTCTTTGCCAGTAAATCGACACGAAGATTGCTAGACTTTATGAATAAAACATTTCAAATTTCAAGTCATTTTTACCATTTGCAATTAGAAGTTTTCCTTGTAGTATAGAGCTTATAGACTTATCTTGTTACAGGAAGGATAATTTCATTTCCCAGAGGATTATGGCACCACACAAAGATGGGAAGAAGCAAGATGCATCAGCTGATGATTCTAATCCAAACACAGACAATCTATCGGACACTACTCCGTGAATCACAGATACAATTAAATCTTGGAAGCAGGTTTATGGTATCTTAGAGCATGAGATTATTAACTGTCCAGACAATTTTTTCGAGGAAGACGATGAGTCCTTCTCAGCCAATCTCAGATTGGTAGCACATTCATAATTGCACAAGATTCTTGCACGACCCAAGATTTTACCCTACAATGATATGATAAGTTGGGCTCTGGAGCACATCGACATTCAAACCAAAAGAATTATCAACCATAGGAAGACCTCCGTCAACTCTTTTCGATCAGAGAACTTAAAAGTAATGTATAAAATTTTTGCTACACTAAAATATACTTACAATGCAACATTTCTCCTAGATTTTGAAAGAAAAGAATGCATTCAATATGACATTAGTGGTCATGATATAATCAAGTCCTGGTGGGGACATCTAGACAAATTCAAGACTGATGCTCATGGTATGTATTCCACGACGTCCTTATATGATCATATCTTAAATATAGCCATGATGCTTTGTTGTTTATTTGGGAAAAAGAACCTTGAACATTTCTTAGTTGAGTGGGCGGCTATAATGAATGAAGTAGTCGAGGGCTATACTTTCAATTGGGATAAAATGTTGTTTGATAACCTGGCTAAGGAAATCATTGAGTATCAATCATTCAAATCAAAAGGGAAACTTGCTCCTTTTTACATGTTTATATATATCATGGATGCCACTTGTTTTATGACCCCATTCCCCCTGATTAACTGGAGTTGGACCCTAACTAGTTCTGAGACTATACTTTTCTACACTCCAAACTATGGGAAGAAAATGCTAAAGATTTATTTTATGAAATCTATCACAATGTAGTGGTGCTGATTCATACAACTATCTATGGCCACTCACCGCCTAGGATTTCAAAGAAGATTATGGAAAACTTAGGCACATTTGCAAACTAGTATATTGAGGATAACTTCTCCTACATTAGAGTGTTCAGTTTTCCATCCCCCCTCATTCCCTTCCACAATTTTTAACTGATAGGTTGGTGTGCAGATAAGTGGCATACCTAACAATAACAGGAGGTATCACCAAAGAATTGAAAGTGGCTCAGATAAAGGTATGGCCAACTTTTGCCATTCAGGTTGGTATGTTTACATTGTTAGATTTTGGTCATACCAAAGTTGAGGCCAACCCTGGAAGATGTCAAATTAGTTGACATCGAATTCAAAATACACGATCCACATAAAGTTGTAAAGAATCATTTGGCTCAATACAACATGAAAAGATACATCCATGAAGAGTCTCCTTATGATGATATTTTCAAGGGAGCTAGATCCTATGAAGTTCAAATTAGTTTCCAAACTCTGCCTCCTGACCAACATGATGGTTTTCTCAGCTTCCAAAATCATAGACGAAACAACTTGCCTAAAATATTACAAGGAGAGTCAAGGCCCATGCCATCTTCACAGGAAGCTAAATCCACCGAGTCTCAACCAAGTTGTTCCACTAAAAACAAAGATTAAGAAGTTGTGAGGAGTTTGGAAGGGTTATTTAAAGAGATAAATACATCATTGTTAGGCCTGAATGATCAAGAAATATTAACCCATTTTGAAGCTTTCATGAATCAGGGACAAATTTTTCCTCATTCAACACCAGTTACTTCTACTAGCACCCCAAGAACAACTGATCTAGAAATCTCCACAACAACTATTTCTCCCATTCCCTCATTAACCCCTTTAGAGACTAGTTTTGGAAATCCTAGTTTAGAGCTCGTTCATGTAAATGATATTACTCCTAACTTTCCTGAAGAAATGCCTCCTTCAAGTTTATTTTTTGAAAATAAACAAAAAGCTATTGAAAAAAGAGAATCTCAGCAAAAATATGGAGTTCTCACTAAAAGGCAGAAAGTAGTGTATGTTGGGAAAGACCAAGATGAACTTGAGTTTGCTCAGGAGGTTGTAGATTCATTAGGGGATTTTTCCACTACCAACCAATGGTCAATGGATAATCTAAGCAAACAAATGCAATACAAATCTCTCTTGGTGGAACAATTGTAGAATGAAATAAATAACACAGAACAAATTGTCAGAAGTAGGATGAATCAATACATAGAGAAAATCAGGGTTAATTATCAACAATAGATGAAGCAGTTACAGGAGAAAATCAAGTTGATTCACATGAGTTCACAGACCAACAAAAGAATGATCACTCAGTGGGAAAAGTTGATAGAATAGTTGCAGGCTAAATTATCCCTAGTGGAAAATACAACAATATACATCATTACTTTCAAAGAAAAAGCATCTGAAATCAACAAGAAGCTAGAAGTTGTCCAACAAGATATATATAAAAAGGTGGATACTATTCAAAAATGCTATCAAGCAATAAATATTTCTCTGAAAGGTATTTATATGAAAGAAAACGATGCCTATGTTGCTAGATCCAAGTTTCAGGAATTCATCAAATGGAGGCAGAAAGCCAATATCCATGGTCTCTCCCCTTTCTCACAATATGAACAAGTGAAGGGTGAAATGGCCTTGAAAGTTTGGGAGACAAATCTGGAAGAAAGAAAGAAACTTGTCAAAGATGCAAAGGAGACTTTTCTGGATACATTATCTTTTGTAGATACAAAATTGATTGAATTTGAAGAAAATGATATCTCAAAGGCACTGGGACAGATTGAAATAGAAATGAATAAGGAGAACTCAAAAAAAAATAAGGAAAATATTCAATCTGACATTCAACAGATTAATCAAATTGATTTTCTCAAGATTAATGATTTGTTGTTTACTCCAAATTCACGGTATCAAATTACAGCCCAGGAAGTGAAGAAGATCCATGAAAAGTTGCCACTAGTACAAAAGAAGATGTTTTCGTTTGAATTGAATGAGAAAATTGAACCTTCAAGATTTTTGGTATCCTTGATGGACATGTGTACCCAATTCAATGAACAGAGGAAAGCGAGTGCATCTGGGAAAAAATCAAGGAACATACGAAGCGCCAACACATTAAATCAAAACTCAACAATATCTGGATTTTGTTTTTCATTCAAATTGTATTTTGTCTTTAGAGAAGATATTGTGGAAATTCCAACTACTTTTAGTTGAGACAATTTTGTATAAATATATAGATTTTAGATCTATTCGGGGTTGCTTCTAGCCTAATGTAAAAGAGAGAACCTTTTTTAATATTAATACAAGTGCAGACAAAGATTCTAAGTTTCGTTCCATTTGAGTTATGTTCTTTCTATGTGTTTTCATCTCTTATGAATTTCTTTCTGTAGTTCTTGAAGAGTGAATGATTACAATTTAGTAAAACATCTACTGTGATCATAATATATCAGAAGTTCATTCAGTAACAATTTTTCCTTTGTTATTACTGTGAGTAAAAACAAGACCTGTGACCTATGTGAAATGTTTCATTCTTAATCTCCTTTCAAGGGTGCATCTTCTATTTTTCTTCCATTGCAAACAAGGTGAGACTTATCTGTAATTGATACCTTTCTTTGTTTTAACAGTTTTGTAAATCATTTCTACATCATTTGAAATTAAAATTATGACTCAGATAACGAGATACAACCTCTATATTGTCTTATCATAAATTTCATTTAAAGATTATTTCTCAGAAAATTGAAGATAGAAGAAATCATTTATAAAAACATTTCATTTAAAACTTTGATGCCCGACATTATTCTTTGAGCCTTAGAATCAATCTCAGGAACAACACCTGACATGGGAGATTTGGAAGGGGTGTAATCATGGAATATTCAAGGATAAACAATAATTAGAGCAATGATTCTGGGAAATAATTGGTCATGATATAAAGGAAAACCTCTAGCTCACTCACTAGACTACATAGAATCTACAGTGCAGTAACTAGGAAAATATTATTCTAGAAGCTTGGAACCTCAATCTAACTCCTTTAGAAATAGGTTCTCCTCATCCTCGTCCTTATTTATCTAGCCCCAATGTATGGTATCTACTTCCTTCAACGTTCCTCAAGATCAATTTTGATGGTGTCTCAAAAGGGAGTCTAAGGATAGTAGGGTATGGGGGAATCATTCAAATGACAAGGGTCACATCATATAGGTGTATGTGGCATATTTGGGGCTTGACATCAATAATGTAGCAGAACTCTGATCCCTTAACATTGGCCTACGATTGGAAAATACCCAAGGGTACTCCATATTAGTGGCCGAAGGAAACTCACAACTTATCATTCACATGTTCAAGAAATTGAAAAATGGATCTACCCCCAACAAAGTCTCTATTAGTTGACACTTAACTTATGGAATTGAATCTCTTCTCATTTATATCCCTCTCATATGGGATCTCATTCCTTTCCATGTTTGAATATAATCTAACAAGGTAGAGAATCTTCTAGCTAATAAAGGACTTAACATGGTTCATAGCTCTCTATATTCTAGTTGGGTCCAACTTCCAAACGATTTCTTCAAGTCTGATTTCTTAAACTTATCTTGCAAATACCTCCACTACATAGATGGGGTGAACGGTGGTCGACCCAATACTGGAAAAACTGAGGACAAACAAATACCTCTGACTTATGACAATGACATTCCAAGCAAATCAAAGCCTTGACTCTCTCCCATATTTTTCAAGTTTTTCATGTTATCTTCTAGCTTTGTTATCTATGTATGTCATGACTCTTATTATATTTCAAAACTTTGTTTATAGTTGGATCGATTTCTAGTTAGGAAAGCAAGTTGGCTCCTTTAGTTTCTCACTTAGGCTCTATCAGTTTGTGGATCTCAAGCAATCTCTAAGAACTCGTACATATAACTAGTTTGGTTCCTTGGAAAAACCAATTATGAGTTGTCTATAAACTTCTGTATATATTAATTAGATCAATGAAATCCTTCTTCCATATTTAAAAAAAGATAAGTATATGCCCTTCTAATTGTTGTTCATCACAATCACCATCCAATATGAATTGGACATCTATATGCATTTGTTTCAAGAACTTGAACATAAAAATAAAATAACATCCATTTACATGTCACCATACCAACTAATTGAATATCTTCTCTTAAATATACCAAATGATGGACCCCATTATCCATAAAACTAATAGACAATTCTTTCTAAAAAATACAAACACTTTCCACTATTGTGCCATCTAGTAATGTTGGTAATATGTACTACCTCCTTGTGATGGTTTGTGCCATTTAAGAATGTTCGTTGTAACACACCCACTACGGAATAATAAATTTTTCGCCTTTTCTTGAGGGACAGAATCCCTGAAGTCCTATGGAGGCTTAGCGCAGGCTAGCTCTTCCCTTTTCCACCTCCATGTGATCGTTGATTATGACCACCGGCCAAACAACTAGGCACCTTTTCACATTTCGCGACTCATTGATATAAGCGAGTCGAGTCTTTCGACTCTGCAAACCCCGAAATGCCGAAATGTCGAACCCCGAAAGGGCTAGTGAGTGACAAGCTCCCTGCTTGGGTCTTGTCCATGTGACCCTATTCCATGACCACGCGCTAAATCGACAAAGCACTTACCGGCTTTTTGCGATTCGAGGAATCGCGATGCAATGTCTCTTCCTCTCCCTTTCGAATCCCCAAAACTCCGTAATCTTGGAAGTTCCCCTCCAAAGGGAGATCAACAGCTATAATCCTCCCCTATTTCAATGGTCCTAGCCATATCGGGATTTCGGAAATTGGGAGTTTGAAATGCAAGAGAGTCAAGTCTTTCGACTCTTCAAACCCCGAAACCCGATACTCGAGTTCTTGTATGAGATCCAACGGCTCTCGATGTCTTGGATCCAATAGTTCAGATCTTTTCATAGTTTTGTGAACCAAGATTTCACGATGCAATGACTCCAAAACTCTTGTCACTCCAATCCTCGAATCCCGATATGGGGATTCGTGTAGGAGATCAATGATCCTCAAGGATTTGGATCCAACGGTCCACGAGATTTCGTAGCTTTCCCCGAAATATGATCAATCACCACACGTCTCCTCTGATGGATGATCTAGATCCTTTTGGAACTCCTCCTTTCTGCCACAGAGCGCATCAGGGTTTCGGGTACGAGGATTTCACGACTTGTGAAGACAAGGGTTCTTGCCCTTTGGTTTCCTAAGTGCCAAAACGCCGAAATGCCGACCGACAGCCACGTGTCCCTTCGGTGGACAGTTGTGACCTTTACCCATGATCTACCATTATGATATTTTCAGGATGATCAATGGTCACGATCAAATCCCGGTTTTCTCAAACTTATTCACACTTAAACTGATTCAGGGTTTCGTTTACCGGGATTTCACAGCTTGCGAAGACAAGGGTTCTTTCCCTTTGGTCTCCCGGGTGCCGAAATGTTGACCGACAACCATGTGTCCTCTACAAATGGACAGTCCAGGTAACTTCCATGGATCTTCGGATCTACAGTCCCAATTCCTCTGCTACTCACGAAGATAAAAGAAAGAGTTTGAGGCATTTAACGCCCTCATTTCTTCCTTCAATCTAATGGTCATGACTGACCGCAGATCTTCCAACAAAATCTCGTCTATTGATCGATACTTAACCACACGCTACCATTTCGGGTTTTCATAAATCGGGGTTTCGGGATTCGCGAGTACAAGAAAACTCGCACCTAGATACTCCAGGTGTTGAAACTCTGAAAACTCTTAATTTACCCCCATGCTAATAATTCAGGATTTTGCAAGTCGGGGTTTCAGGACTTGCAAGTGCAAGGGGACTCACCCTTGGGTACTCCAGGTACCGAAATGCCGAAATGTTGGGATCTACGAGGACCATTCTTCCTCGCACGGGATGGCTAAGACTTGCGCCACCAAATCTTCTTTTAGGTTCTTGGTAAGATTTCCAAAGAGGGTATCTCTGTGGAGAGATCTATTCCAGGTATTCCATGAGACGAATAAGGGCATAGATTTCCTGAAAGAAGACTTGAAGTCCAAATTAGTTCAATGTACGTATATATAAATCTATCGATAAACATAATCCATACATGGTCCTTCCAATAAAAGCATGCAACCACCATTTCTGATCAAAACACCACACAGATAGTCTTATACTCAAACCATTCATAAATTGCACAAACTATGAGCATACATGTCAGCATATAAATTTGAAGATACAAGATATAACACTTATCAGAAAAACACTAGAGGTGATGCAACTGCTGAGAGGGGTGCTCGTTTCCACCCAACCGTAGGCTCAGGGAATCCAAATGGATTTACCACTAGCCACCCCCGAGCTGAGACCACGATGATGTGAGACTGAGAACGAAGGTTACTCTCCTTCTTCTCCGCTATCACTCACTCTGTATTTTCCAGAGTTCTTTTCCTCTCTTTTTTTTCCTTCCCTCATGTCTACCCCCCTGATTGCACACTCTTCCTTCCTTTTCTCTTTTCGGTGAGGTTGTGTGTGGCACGATCTTCCTCGTGGTGGTCAGGTCTAAGGACTCTACGAATGGGTGGTTCACCCCCATCCCTCATTACTCGTGAGGAGCCATTTACCTACCAACCTGGCGAGTCATTTAATTTGGGGCCAGCGAGCTGCTCTTGGTTCTCCGGGTCAATGAAGTCCAAATACGGTATTGGTTTCGGTGGAAGTTAATGCCACCATTCTAGGTGCCTTCCACTAACTTTCTTCAGCAATCGTGGTCTCTTTTGTAGCACACCCTCCCTCTCAATAGTCCTACAATATATATATATATATATATAT
>ML786523.1:68254-88721 GCA_009831015.1 Picea engelmannii | reverse complement strand
AGGAATTCCAAAAACCCTATACATCCAAAAACCTAACCCTAGGAGATGATGTGCCAAAAGTCATGCGGGCCCCATTTGGGTAAGTTAGTACATCAACTTCCCGGGGTCATAACTTTTGCATATGATCTCTGTTTTAGGCGTATGATAGCCTGTTGGAAAGGTATCATTGATGAGATTCATTTTGGGGTCTCAATCATGTCTTTGAATATCATTGATAATATCGATCCCGAAAAACCTTCATTTAGGCCCTCAAAAATGGCCTCGAAAGTTAAAACTGCTAAAAATAGTAAATTGCCAAAATTGCCAGAAAAATCTTTTGAGCCAGTTGGAAAAGGTGGGTGGCCACCGATATCCACCTGGATCAATCTTGTTTTCTCAAAATTTGGAAGTTTACCTCAAAAACTTATTTTATATCGTGGAAACCTGTTCAGCCTAATAAACGTATAGAGTATGTATGGATGGTTGTCTTTAATGAGATATATAACTTTTTCCAAGAAGTTTGATCAAGAAGAATGATGAATATCAAGGTTATGCATGGCTAGAGGTATGGAAATTTTTCAAATTTGATTCTATTTGATCAATATGAAAATATGTATAACACAAAGGCATAATCAAATGGACTAGGGTTTCCCTGCGTACCTGCATTATAGTTTTCTTGTTCCAATAGGTGTTGTTCTGAAGTAGACTCCCCATGCTCTTGTTTTCCTTTCCCTCCCTCGCTCTATCAATTGAGAATGAGATACCATAAAGAAAGCTACTTTTGCCTATTATTCTAGAATATTAAAAAGGTACAGCTTCAAACCCACCATTTTGAATTCACAGTAACAAAGACTAGGCCCAAACCTCCACGTACATGCATTTCCTTCGATTCCCAATATCAGCTTGATCCCACAAACAGACTCTCCCACAACACTAGCTCATGTTCTGACTGATCTTGAGTGTTGTTTAAGACAACGTTTCTTGAACTGAAGTCGATAGTGATGGTGATGCAAATTTATCCCTTGCCTTATTATTATTGTTGGCATTTACATTCTTGTTTTTATTGTGCTTCAGGGGGAGAAATAGAAGAGAGTTGGTACAAGGTGGCATACCTACCAGCGCGTGAGCTGAATCTGGTGACAGGATAGTGAAGACGTAGAGGGTATAGAGGGAATTGAATTTGGTAAGTTGAATATGGTGTGGGGCACTCGAAGACAGTACATTGTGGTGTCGTAGGCATGGGAGACTACAAGCCTATTCGATTTATCCACCCTCGGCTACAAGAATCGATAATAATGAGAGAAAAGAGTATAAGCATCAGACCCACTCCTCCGAGAACGTATGCAACTGACGACTTCCATGAGAAAATCGATGTGCCATTGCCATTTTGGAAACTTCATTCTGCATAGTTATGGCCATATTCATAGAGTTCGTTGTACGAGGACATTAGGAAGCAACATCTTGGGATAAACTTTACCTTCCATGCAACTTATTAGAGCTAAAATATAGTAAACATTCTCGATATTTGAACTCCTTTCAGTGTCGATTCTCCACGTCTCCGTTTTGCAAGGAAAATTATGGACACATTGTATGGTGTGCATTTATGTATGTTAGGACATGCTTGGATGCCAGAGTTGGGATAAGATATTCCGCTTGGTTACTATGGGTAGTCACTACATGTTAACATATGAAGTTGCATATATACGTTTCCACTTTACTAAATAGATAGATTTAGTTTGTTTGTTTGGCACGGGCAAGAAATGTGAGTTGGCTCCACTTTCAAATCTTTTTAATTTGCTATTTTTGAGTAATAAAATTTATTGTTTCTGGGGTGTTTATCACATGCATCATTTTTCCACAACTTTTTGTTAATTCTCTGAAGTTTGACATTCTCAGAGAGGGCCAGGATAACTGTGGTCATATCAGGTGTGAGTGGGGAGTTCTTTGGAAAAACCTGTTGATATCAACATAGATTTTTTCATGATTTTATATTGAAGAAGAATAAAATGAGAAAACAAAAGTGAGAGGAAGTCTACTTACAAATCCCCATCCACTTTCGGAAAATTGTCCACCCACAATTGTAAATCCATAATTCTTGGATAAAAACAATTGAATAAAGGGAAACTCATCCACAACTGCTGCTACACCTCCTTTGTCTGATCCCAGAGATAAATCTTTAGCATACTTCTGGATCAAATCTAAAGGAACTAGTCTGGATTTGGCTATATTGAACTTTCCTGATAGATAGTCTCTAACAAATGATCCAATTTGATATCCTATTGGTGAATTGCTTACTACTAGGCTATCAATTCCTTGAATTTTTGTTGAAAGTCGTTGCACTATTAGGATTGATGTTAGACTTGCAATGTAACTTTGAGTGATGATTAAGACCAAGAATAGACATATAATAAGGAGTGTTCGTCCAAGCATGCTCTTAGTGTTTTCCTCTGCATCAATGCCACATATATTTGCATTATATTTTATTGTTTTTCCACAAACTTGCTTGCACAACGGATTTTATTTTGGACACACTGGAAATTTATTGACACCAATACCATACCATTATTGCTAATCTAGTGAAGCTTCATCACTCTCATACATCTTTGTAAAATAAATCCTATGTAAGAATAAATCAAACCAATGCATTACATGGAAGTTATTAACCTTCACCAACATAAATTCTAAAAAACATTACTCACTATGTGCAAGGAACATCGCAGAGAAGAAGCACTTGCACAAAACAATATTGTAGTGTGGTTAGTGTCATTTTTTAAATCTTTAAAATATTATGGCCATATTCGTAGAGTTCGTTGTACGAGGACATTGGGAAGCAACATCTTGCAATAAGCTTTACCTGCCATGCAATTTATTAGAGCTAAAATATAGTAAACATTTTGGATATTTCAAGTCCTTTCAGTGTGGTCCACGTCTCCGTTTTGCAAGAAAAATTATGGACACTTTATATGGTGTGCATTTATGTATGTTAGGACATGATTTTAATTTTTCTTATGTAAAGCTATGATCATAACCTATTCCCATTAATTTAACGAATTTACGTGTTTAAAATATGCATGGAAAACCCACATGAGTAAACATCACGTTCTTTGTACCTTCTTGACAGGGACTTGTTTCTCAACAACTCCACTTCTTTAAAAGAGGGTTTTGGACATCCATATGTGATGATAACATACCATGGTGAAGAAATACAATGACTTCAATTGCTTTCTAATAATGGGGGCACCTTTAATAAGAATTTGGTAGACATCGACTTCTATTATTAAGACAACTTTTCTAGAGGGCATTCATATTCTCTTTGGAGTAAAGAGGTGATCAATGCAGAGTTGTTAAATAGAGGAGTCAAACTCAACTAATGAGTGATCAGTTAACTTTATGTTATTTTTCTCAGCATATTATAAATAAATAATGAATATTTTTTTAGGTTTGAGATAAAAATGTAAATGGAATAAGTATTAGGTTTTATAGATATGTGGACGTTTTAGATAATAAAAATAAAAGTAGATGTATTTATAGTATATAATTAGATTATTAAAATATATAAATTGGAATAAATAAATTATTAATAAAAAATGAAACGTTAATGTTTATTTTTTTATAAAATTTTGAAAAAAAATAAAAAAATATTATATATAGAAATAAAAAATCAAAACTACAATAAAAGTATATAATTTGAGTGGGTCTAAGGATTAAAAACATATATTTCCTCCTAAAAGATTATAAGATCAAATTTGGAAGGAAATAACTTACATAAATGATAAAAAAAACATAAAATTACTAAGTTTTAAATAAAAAAAATCATTAATAAAACATAACCTCTATCATAAATTTAACCTATTGAAATTTTACATTTAAATATATTATTAATTTACTTATTAAAACAGTTTCAAAAACTACCATCTCATTATAAAAGTCTCATTATCATTTTATAATAGAATTAAAAGTAATTAAATTGTAGTATCAATAACTAAACTATTTTAATAAATATTAACATTGTAAGATTAAACTCAAAAAAGAAAAAATGTCATATGAATACATGAAATAAAATCAATGTCATATCAATATATCAAATAATATAATTTTATAATTAAATTAAAAATGAGAATAATACACCATTAATACATTAAAATAATAGCAATGCCACATCATTATAAGATTAAATGGAAAAAGAAAGAATGTCATATAAATACATGAAATAATATCAATGTCATATCAATATATCAAATAATGTGATTTTATAATTGAATTAAAAGTGAGAATAATATACCATCAATACATGAAATAACATCAATGTCATATCATTGTAAAATTAAACGGAAAAAGAAAGAATGTCATATAAATATATGAAATAATATCAATGTCATATTAATATATCAAATAATGTATTTTTATAATTGAATTAAAAGTGAGAATAATATGTCCCCGAGGTGTAGGACAGTCGGTGACGTAGTGATGTTAAAGTTACCGGTTCGAAAGTGAGAATAATATACCATCAATATATGAAATAACATTAATGTCATATCATTGTAAAATTAAACAATGAGAATAATATTATTTTATAATTAAATTAAAAATGAGAATAATATACCATCAATACATTAAATAATATCAATGTCATATCCGTGTAAAATTAAACCTAAAAATAAAATAAAAATATCATATGAATACATGAAATAATATCAATATCAATATATCACATAATATAATTGAATTAAAAGTGAAAATAATATACCTTCACTACATAGAAATAATATCAATGTCATATCAATACATCAAATAATATGATTTTATGTCAATATATCAAATAATATAATTAAATTAAAAGTAAAAATAATATAACATCAATACATCAAATAATATCAATGTCATATCAATACATCAAATAATATGATTTTATAATTGAATTAAAAGTGAGAATAATATATCATCAACACAGCACTTTGATATTTTTATTCAGCTAGAGAAGTTAGTGGTGAATAATTCGACACCGTGCTTCGCTCATAGATGCAGCACACATCTCAAGGAGCTGCCGTCCAACAATAAATCGAATGCTTTGTTTATATCGGAGAAAGGCATCTCGTGCGTAATAAATTCTTCCACTCTAATCTCCTGCAACACCCAGAGAAAATGTTGATGATCTTCACCAATAAAATCAAATTTGAAAATAACCAGATATCATGCATGTGCTTGCACCTTGTTCATGCATTTTTCAACCAGGTCGGGAAGTTGGGTTTTCGCCTTGAATCCACCGAAAATTGATCCGTCCATCCTCCTTCCATCGAACAATTCCAATGGACGAAGGCTTATCTTTCGCGGGCTTGCATCGATTCCAACCAGCACTGCCAAACCCCACCCCTGTGGTAGATTAATACACATTAAAGTACCTCATCAGTTGCAGTGCAGGGGCTTCAAACTTTTTCAATTATTTCTTGAGAAAAAGGCAAAGAAGAACATGGAGATTTACATCGTGTGCAGATAAGAATGCCTGGTACATTATATCTGCATGTCCAACGCACTCGAAGCTGTAATCTACGCCTCCATCCGATATTTCTTGTATCACCTGCTAGAAAGTTGACCTCTTGGAACTTACAGGATCTTGTAAGGATATAACTAAGTAAAAGTATATTGAATTCAGGGACACACAATTTCAGATGTAGTGCTTTATAGAAAAGGACATGAAAACATACCTCGTGTATGGGCTTGGAGTGGTCTTTAGGGTTGATGCATTCTGTCACTCCCAGGACCATGGCTTCAAGAAATTAAGAAAACGATGGACTGAGTCTGTGTGTTAACTACTTAATAAGTTGCACAGTTGATCTGTTCATTTACCTTTGGGGAATTTGTTAGGGTTGGTGTCAACTCCAATTATTCTGGATGCTCCTCTCAGTCTCGCGCCCTCGGCCACCTTCGAAAATATAGGTGAACCAAGTAAGTAAATAATGAAAAACATTCTGAAATACTTTGACAAGAAAATGTATGTCAGGATGCTAATTTGGTGAAAATTCACTGACAGCAAGGCCGACTGAGCCAAGACCGAAGATGGCTACTGTTGATCCATGTTCTACGTTAGCTGTATTCCATGCAGCACCAACACCTGCAGATCCGATATCCTGTATCGTCAACATAAAGGGTAAACGGATCCTATTTCTATTTGTGTGTGCAATGCTCACTAATAGTTTTTTTTAGGTTTTTATTTTTCAGTTGATGTAAATTTGGACAAAATTCTTGTTTTCTATTGTTTAAATTGCATTTCTGAATCCAGTGCTGAAAAAACTCTGCTCTTTTCATTATACAAACTTAGCCACTCAAATCTACACATCCAACCATTCATCATCTAATTTTCTAAACGGGTGAGGTAAATTTGGACAAAATCCTTATTTTCTATTGTTTAAATTGCATTTCTGAATCCAGGGTGCTGAAAAACTCCTGATCATTTTGATTATACAAACTTAGCCACTCAAATCTACACATCCAACTGTTCATCATCTAATTTCTGACAAAATCAAACTAAAAAAGTTACCTTGTGATGTAAATTTGAACAAAATCCTTATTTTCTATTGTTTAAATTGCATTTCTGAATTCATGAATGGATTCAGGGTGCTGAAAAACTCCTAGACGTTCTAATTATACAAACTTAACCACTCAAATCTACACATCCAACCATTCATCATAAAATTTCTAAAAAAATCAAACTAAAAAAATTACAAAAAAAACAACCAAAAATACTACTTTGTTTGTAAATGATAATAGGGTTCAGAGGGTCCCACTGTGTTTGCAACGTCCACTGATAGGTTTCTATATATGGCGTTTGGAAGTTTATATAAATAGACGGTTAAAATGAATGAACCAACAAATTTTATTAAGATTAATATATGAGGACTCTATGTAAACTTCATCTTCCAGAGATATGAGGATTCCATGTCATACTTCATCTTACAGATGGAGCAATATTTAAAACTATTCCAAACTGCCAGACATCTGAGCTCCCACTGACATCTAAGAGCAATATTAAAAACTAAGAAAGATAAATTGATATCTGAAATCAAATACTAGTAACAATGGGGGCAAATTGGTGATGAATGGGTTGACACACCTGTAGCTATTCCACAGCTGAGAAGGCATATTTTTTCGAGAGGAGCGTTCGGATTTATTTTGACAACACAGGCATAGTCAACAACTGTGTACTCGCTGAAAGTTGAGCTCATGAAATGATAAACTGGTTTTCCACCAACAGAGAAACGGGATTTCCGATCACTCTGCATCACAGTTCTAAAGGCGTCCACTCTGAACTTTCCACATAAATTGGTCTTCTTGGACTTACAGTAAACACAATCTTCACACTGCCCAGCGAACAAAGGAAGCACATGGTCTCCTTCCTTTAGATCTGTTACACCTGCTCCCACGCTTTCCACTATTCTGCAATTCGTCACATGTTCTTAATGAACTTTTTCTTTGTTTCTGATGAAAACAACAGTGCAATGAGAATCACTTACCCTGCAGCCTCATGGCCGAATATGCGTGGAAATAGTTTCTCATCCTGCATGCCATGTAGAAAATAAGATAGGCTCAGCCTCGAAATAACAGGAAGCTATAGAAAAATTCTTAATATGCTAGAGTTCAATTCCAGTCCAATTCTTAAGGATTATCAATCCCTCTTGTAACTGGGCTTGAACCGCCCTCCATTTAAATATCCTAAGAAAAATAGGGTTCCGCAAAGTTTACTTCTAATTAAGAAGGAATTAATGAGTAAGAGTTACACTAACCTCGTGCATCCAGAAAGTAACGTCGGAGTGGCAGAGGGAGGTGTGGGTGATTTTAATACGGACTTCCATAGAATTCGGTGGATCTACTTGAACTTCTTCAATAACCAGTGGCTGCTTCGGCCCCCATGCAATAGCCGCTGCTTGATATTTCAACAAATTCATTATATGTTCGTTCTTTTAACAAGATTAAGCAGCAAAACAACCCAAAAGAACTAGCAAGATGGGAACTCTGTCCAATTTAAAATTATAGTTTTACCTTTACAAGTGATGACAGCACCGGCTGTGCTGCCTAGTCTTTGAAATTGTTCATTGAGATGATTCATAGTGCTGCTTCCGTTCATCGCTTCTTCCCTGATTTCATAACCAGAGCTCATGACTCCGTATTTCAGTTTCAAAATCAATTTGCCTTTCTATATTTATAACCGCAGGTCCAATATGCGCGTAATAAATATTGAGATCTCAATGGAAACTAGTCTATATCAAGTCAAAATCGGAAATTATCATGAAAAAGGAGTGACTTAATGAGTTCATAAAGTTAATTTTTTCGACGAAGAGAGTTTGAAAAGGACTGAATTAGAACAGTGGAATGGACTTTAGCTCTCTCTAAATTTCAGCTCTGTCTAGATGGACTCTAGTTCTGTCTAAGTTTCAGTTCGATCATCGTTGAGAATAGTTAATGATCCCAACTTTCTGTATTCATTAATTGGATCAGAAACCGTCCATATTTATTGATTGAATAATTTCCACTTTTAGAAGCAATGTTTTCTGTGAGTGGAAAAAATCTCAACGGTTGATCGGGTAATGGAAGAAAGACGAGACGGACCACGTTACAGGCTCAATCACTGAAGTAGTCTGAGCGGTGGACGCCGAATTTACAGGCTCAATCACCGATCGTTTGCTGTCATGAAATTAATTCGCCATATGTCGTATTAATAACAGACTGTTCAGTGACCCACTTAAACCATTTCCATTCCATTGACATCAACCTATGCTCTTTAACCGGATTTATTGAACATTGAATTGCAAATTTTGACTAAAAACTTGTGTTAAATGAATATATTTTATCTTTGAGAAATTATAGTAACTCAAAAGTTTAGACCGCCAAGCATGTGCTTTGTATTTAGGAAATCGATCCAGATTCAGTAGGATTTCACCGGAAGTCTGACGATGCTTTTACTCTACTCTACTGATCTTTTTTAAGGCAGAAAAACAGTGTTCCACTTATATTCAATTATCAATTAGGAATCAAGTGAAGCTTACATATACATATGGATCCCTTAACAGTTTGTCAAAAAAAAAAGTCTATATGCTTTAAACATGATACATTTTTCAGCATTCTAATATAACATTTAGTGCTTGTTCAATACTTTAATATAACATTTAGTGCTTGCTTAAAAATATATAGAAGAAACATTACATTAATAACAAAAATGTTTTCCTTTATGAAATATTAAGTCTTCAAAGTGCTTCAGTTTTCATAATATAAAATATTTATCTGCATTGACTATAACTCCTTTTATATTTAGATTTTTTGAAAAAAATCCATGATTTTTTGATTAATAAATCTGCTTGAGAGTTATATTTCCTGTGAACATGTATAAACTTTATCACTTCAAAACTGTTTTTCAGTCTTCTGATTTTTCCTTTTCATGTGTCAGATATAATGGATTCAAATTTGATTTGTCATTTATTCAGTCAATAGCCACCTTTGAATCCCCAACCACCATCATCTTGTTTATGGATAAACTTGTTGCAAAGTGAAGGAGACCCCATAATCCCATAATTTATGCTTTCATATTGTTTCCTTTCCCACTAGCAAAATATCCTCTCTGGGTTAATTTTTAGGAAAAAAACCAATGCCACAAACTCCATCAACAGAAGAACCATCAAAGAAGCCTATAGGAGAATCATCAAAATAGATTGGATTGAACATGACTTCCATATTTTCCACTTCACAAGCCTCATTGAGTTCTGAAATAGAAAGAAGGATATTAGTGACTATTCTGGAATCTTGTCTGAGCATATTCTTGAATAAAATCTTGTTCCTATATTTCCATAATCCACATATCACGAGAAAGGGAATATGTCGCATCTTTGGGTATTTTGTGAACCAAAGAACCAAATTATCTTCTAAAGAAGAACATTACCAAGCTTCCGGGAATTTCAAATAACTTAGGACCTCTTTCCAAATGGATTGAGAATTCGCACAATGCATAAAGAGATGTGTAGTCGTCTCTTCATCTATGAGGCAGAGCCTACAAACCGAAGGGACAATCCCTCCTCTTTTCCTATAATTTTCACTAGTTAAAATGCAATCTTTCAGACACAACCACATAAAACAAATAATCTTCCCTGGTATCCTAACTTTTTGGATTGCCTTATACCACCATTTATTTTCATCCAAAATATTCATAAAGGAAATAGATTGATATGCTAAATTAGCAGAAATAGTACCCATGGCACCGTTCCAAGACCATACTAACTTGTCACTTGAATCATTGAGTGTGATACCACTACTCCTCAACATTAAGAGGGAATTGTTCCATTATGTGGCCAACTCAACTGTCAGTCCAAGATGATTAGTCTCAATCCACTCTTTCTTAAGACCAACTTCAAATGGAAATGTCGCTTGAGTTAGAGAGAAGATATGCAATTTATTGAGGTGTTTAATGAGAGGACCCATGAGTCTATAAGAATCATTACTACCGATGAATGGATCTAACCCAATAATGACTTGCTTTCCATTGCCAATCGACCAAGCCAACCACCGTTTAATAATAGACAGTGAATTCATAAAGTGTTTCCAGATGACAGAAGCTACAATAAACTTATATTCTTCAATACGTAGCCATGATGTCAAGTCTATACCTTTCAAATACTTTTTTTTAGAACCCTTTTCCACAAACCTTTACCAAAAAGGCCACTCGAGCATGATTTTGCAGCCAAAGACTGGGCGAACCAAAATATACTTTGAATACCCCACCCACCATTATCTTTTGGCCTGGCTATGTTTTGCCATTTTGTTAAGTGATAGCCTGTATCTTTCCTAGCTGCTCTCCAAATAAAATTTGCAATGAGCTGTTGAATTCTGTGACATATGGAAGAAGGAACCTTGACGAGACTAAGACGATACATAGGGAGGCTTTGTAACACATATTTTAGCTAATATAATTCTACCTCCCATATAGAGCCATCGGAAGGACTAGTTCCCAATCTTTTTCTCAACTTTTTGGATCATCCATTTCCAATCTGACACCCTGTAGTTGTTAGGCTTTAAATAAAAACCCACATATTTCATTTCATCATCAATACTAGAAAATTATGTATTGACTGCTTCTTGGATTCTATGTAATAACCCTGGGTCAATATTTTGTGCAAGGAAGCACGACTTTTGACAATTAACTTCCATACCAGAGGCAAGACATATTTTTTAAAAAATTGTTTGAAACTCCATCTAGTCCTCAAAATTGTCGATGCCTAAAATAAGAACGTCGTCAACAAAGAAAATGTGGGAAATAAAATTCTAAGTAGCCACTTTGATACCATGAAACTTCCTTACCTCCACTGCCTTCTGCATTAGTTTGTTAAAGAAATCGACAACCAAGAGGAATAATAAGGGGGAAAGAGGAAAGCCTTGTCGCAGACCTCGATAGCTCTTAAAAAAATTAGTGGGTGTGTCATTTATCAAGACAACCATATTGAATGAAGAGACACATGCCATGATCCACTAGGTAAATTCCCATTTTAATCCAATTTGAATTAATATCATCTGAAGAAATTTCCAACTTACTTTGTCATATGCCTTCTTTAAGTCCAACATAAGAATAATAGAGTTTACCTTCTTAGTCTTTGCAGTGTGTAAACACTCTTGGGAAATCCCTACTGCATCAAAGATCAATCTATCTTTGAGGAAACCAAACTGCTCAGATGAGATACTTGTAGCCAACTTGTCCTTCATCCAATTTGCGATGATTTTAGATATTACTTTATACACAAAATTACGTATGGCAATGGGCCTAAAATCATTAAAAGTTTCTGGCTTGCTCACCTTAGGGATTAGGGAAAATAAGGTATCATTGAGAACTCCCGGAATATGACCTGAATATCTAGATTCCTCAACCGCCCTATGAAGATTCTCCCCCATGATGTCAAAGAAATCCTGGAATATTTCTTGTGTCCACCCATCCGGACCAGATATTTTTTCCTTTGGCATTTTATTAATTGTTTCCTTAACTTCCTCCAAAGTGATAGGCTTGCCTATCTCATCACTTTCATCATCATTGAAAAACCTAGGCACATCCTTAAGGACACTAATCTGATTACAAGTATCCTCTACCACTATTGCACATTATTGTGATTAGAAATGTTTAAAAGAAACCTCTTTTATATCTTTTTCAGAAGACTTGATGCATCCATCCTCATCTACAATATCCCATATAGTGTTTTGACATCTCCTTTGTGTAACTTATTTATGAAAACAATTTGTATTTTTGTCACCCTTCTCAATCCAAATAGCCTGAATTCTAAGTCTCCAAGTAGACTCTTCCGCTTCGAGTAACTTATCCTTTTTTTGTTTAATGGATCTGAGAAGATTCAATTCTTCTAATGCGAACACCTGTGAAGGACATTTCTCAAAAATATCTGCCATTTTTTGTTCAATACATAATAGCTCAGAGTGATTTTTCATCTTTTTGTTAAGCTGCCAAAGGACGACAACATTCTTTAACTTCTTCAATTTTGCACTCAAAAGGTGGATCGAAGAACCATCAGACCAATACTCCTTACATTTCCATGTGGTTCTAATTAGGGAAGAAAATCTTGTATCAGTAATCCAAGTGCTATTAAATTTGAAGGGAGGAGCAACTTTATGAACATCCTTCTCACACTGCAAACATATCGGGTTATGATTCGAGATAGTGGAGTTTATGGTCCATGATCTCATTTTACAATGGCTGCCGAGAAAGGATTCATCAATAATAAAATGATCCAATCTTTTCGCAACTCCATTAGAACCAACTCTTCCATTTCTCCATGTAGGTGTCATTTTGTTAGCTTGTATATCCACTAACCTAGTAGCTTAGATAATATTCAAGAAGTAATCTATGAGAGGATCACTCCTAGCCAAATTTCTCCACGCCTCCTGGGCAGAAATGGTAAAATTGAAATCACCTCCAACTATAAGGCCCTCCTCACTCAATAAACCAGAATCCACAAGGGGTTGCCATAAAATTTCTTCGTCTTTATAAGGAGCTTAGAAATTAGGTAGTTTTAGATTTTCAGAAGAGTCTTTGATTCTCCCCTCTAGAAATATACCTTCATTAGTGCCAAGTGCAAAAATATCAGCATAAGTTGGGTTCCACCCAGACAATAAACCACTCAAATGACCATTTGGGTCTATATTAACACAGTATCACAATAGAAGACATTGAAGAAAAAAGATGTTTTCCTTCTCACCATCCACCAAGGTTTCTTGTAAGAAGACGACATTTGGGTTAACCTGTTTCAAGAGAAGTTTGAGGGAAACGATTTTGGTGGGTCCCCCAAACCCACGAAGATTGAGGGAGAAAATAATCATAGGGAAACAACAGAGGACAGTTGGCTTGTTCTAAGGGTCGGTCAGGAACTTCTACTCGACAAAGGGTTCAAGGAAGCAGGGCGAATAGTCTGAAAAGAACTGTCAGGTTCCAAATTACCAGAGGGAAACTCTCCAAAATGTGCCAGACTACCTGCAGTTGCCCCGGGGGGTTTTTAGGAATACAAGGACGGTATTTTTTTTTTTTTGATGGTCACATTTGAATGGTCTGGAGCTGTTAAGATGTTATTAGAGTTGTTGGAAATAGAAAGGAGTGTAGGCGATAAGGTCTTAATGGTCTTTGTCTGTAGATTCAAAGGATTGTTAAAAAAGGAATCGTTAGTGCAACTTTCACCTCTCGTGTGATATACAAGACATTCAGAGATCACACATCCGACATCTATGGGATCTGAAGGGACTATTGAATCCACAAAAGGGGAGGGAAGGCCTACATCTTTAGAACAAGGTTGGACAATATCGTTAGTAAAAGGCTTACACAATCCCTCCAACTTAGTGAGGACATCATCAGTAGAATTACCACCTAGGGAAGGGATAGGTTGTGTATCTCCATGGGAGAATCCTAGACTATTTAAAGGACCCACATCATTTGTACCTAAACCAGACCACACACCAAACTCTTCAAATTTCTTTAAAAGAAGGTCCCAAAAGTCACCGAAGATCTCAAGTACCCAGCTTTCATTAATTTTTAAATAATCAATCTCATCAAATGAGAGTTTGTTGAAGAAAGATGGAAAGAAGAGTTGCATCTTACTAAGGAAGGATATTTTATCGAAAACCTCTGAACCAGAAGTTCCCACTGGGTCTTCTGTCACCTCGAGCTGTGATGGATCTACAATGCGCTCCATTAAATCTGGGCAATTTGTTTTAAGGTGTCCAAGTTGCCAACAAGAATGGAAACAAAAAGGTTCCTTCCAGAAGTCAATAGGTTGCCTAAGGTGGGTATCCCCGATATGGATATTTATAACATTTGGCAACCCTATGTCAAGCTCAAATTCCACTAGAACCCAGGCTAATCATTTATTACTCTAGCGGAGCGATTGTTTATCGAAGAAGATAAACTTCCCTACAGACTAATCAATGACTTCGAAGATTTTTGCCGACCAGAACTCGATAGGAAAGTCAGGCAGCAACATCCACAGGTACCTTTTCTTGAATCTCTTAGAAAGTGGGTTAAAACCCAGACACCACCTTTTCAACATTAATATGCCTCGACCCAAAATCCATGGAGAGCCAAGAAAAGATGTATTCTCCCTTCGTATTCTCCGATATATATATATATATATAATGGTTAAGAACATGTGTTTCCTCCTAAGAGGTCACAAGTTCAAATCTAGAGGGGGGTAGGGTATGTATACCTCTACAGACTTTACCAGTAAAATCGTTGGGCGGAGGAGGTCTCATACACCAATTTGCTGTCTGGCTTGGTCATGACCTTAAAAATAAATTATTATTATTATTATTATATATATATATATATATAAAATTTTAATTGAAATTTGGTTGAAAATTATTTAAATTATAAATTTAAATTGTTGAGATTATAAAATTAAAATATTAAAAAAAAAAATTATAAATTCATTTATACATTTAAAAAATAATTTAAATAACTAAAATTTAAATTCACCAAAAATTATATAACTAAATTCTAATTAAAATTATAGTTCCACATAATATCCAAAAAAATAAAAATAAAAAAAAATTAAATTAAACCTAAAAAAAAATTCAAAATTACTTTTCAATATGAAATCATTTATTAAATCGACATAAAACAACTTGAGTCTCCATTCAATTTAAAATAGAAATACTATATAACACTTTATATCCAAAACACTGAATGGTACATAAGAAAATCCCTTTCTTTTCCTTACTAAAATTTTGAATTTATATTGAAGTATTATTGCGTGTTTAAAATTGATTTGATCTTCATTCACTATAATGTGCTCATAATAGATTACAATGGAATAGTAATGATTAGTTTGCTCTTTAAATACGTAGGTGTATTGAATTATGGGATTACATATTGAATACCATCTTATTTAGATAAATATTTATTTAAAATAATATTTAAGTCTAAAGGTGTAATAATCTCTTATAACTGGGGGACCAAGAAGAGTTTTGTGAGTTTGATTGATGGTACGCTATGTCAAGTGTATGTTCTATATTAAAAGATTGGTTGTCGTAAAAAAAAAATGGCATGTAAATTTTTTGGTGGCATGCGAATTTTTGGATAGTATCTGGAAGAGCGAGTATGTAGTCATTACATAATTAAGAAGTACGATGTGCAGGATTTCCGGGTGGCATTAAAATTTATAGGTAGTAGCTAGCACAACAAGTATGTAGTGATTAAACAGTTAAGAAGCACAATGTGGTGGGTCGACGGTTAAGAACTAGGTGAGTGAAAGAATTTGGTGGCCGAAAAAGTGACAATGGCATGATTAAGAATGTGCACTCATACTTGGATATGGTTGAACCTCCACATATATTTTCACATAGGTTTAGTGGCAATGCGTGCGTGCGCACTCTAAGACCACACACACGGTCTTACTAATAAAAATATATTAAGGGATTGTGATTCTCTCATTCGGAAAAGGTAGTGGAGATAGAGAAGAGGAAGAAAGGGAGGAGGGGACCACCCTGTTTATGTATGTTAATATTTTCTTAATTTTAATCCTATTTAGTCATTCCAATTTAATAATTTTATCCCAATAATATAAATTAAAAAAAAAAAATCTAATTTTGTATTTTAAATAAAAAATAACATAATTTACATGCCATGGCTTTTAAATTGCAACATATATAATAAAATGGAACCCCAAAACAATTTAAACCCCTCAAAAGAGAACCAAGAAGGTCAAAACCCCAACCCACCACCACCACACAATGTAAACACTGAAATTGATGAGGGTTTGGTTATATTATGAACTCTTGAGGAACAATTAAGGGAGATTACTTAGCCTAGCACAGTCTCATTGACCACTTCCTTGGACATCATTATGCAGTCCATTGCAAGTGCCCAAGGGAAATTAACCTCTATTTATGATTATAGGGCACGAATGTATGAGTACTATAGCACTGGTTTGGACAGAAACCAAGTCAAAGAACTGGGCATTTCAAAATAACAAATATTGTCTATTTTTAGGGATCCTAAAAATGGACAAGAACTACCATTGACTACGAAACACATCCCCATTGACTGGTCCATCCATCCCTAGATTAGTCAAAACTGGATGGATAGGTGGTACATGGTTTTTGATAAACCTCCCTTCAATCACACGAAGATGCCCTTATATTTTCTAAGAAAATTATAGGTTGAGTTTATTATGGGTAAGAATGTAAACTAATTTGACATTGGTGACTTCCATGGGGTGGGTTGAGGGTCCACACATGATCGAGAGCATGCCAAGAGCGACCTCGAGTTAGGTTCTCGTTCCCCCAGGCGAAGGCCTGACCCCCCTACCCAACATCCTCCTGTTGCAGAGAACTTGCAACAAGTATAGCTAGTCATCTCCTCTTTGAATCGCAGCCTAGTGAAACATAGTATCTTCGTTGCACTATCTCGCTAGGATCTGCCTTCCAGTGACATTAATAGAGGAGTTGAAGCGTCAACATGCAAAGGAGAGTACATTGAGGAGAGGGAACATGGACATAACAACCATCCATGTGAACCTCACAGATGCTCGAGCTGCAGGTAGACATGCTATGGTCATATAGAGCCTAATGGACAACATAGCTTCATGGAGGAGGTTAGTATCTTAACCCTCTCTATGTTCTTCATCATTATATATTTATTTTTTATTTTGTATATTTATATAGATATTTGATTGTATATTGTTTTGTAGTTGTTGTGTCCCAGAAGAAGACCCTCTGTGCCTATGGTTGCATCAATGCCTAGCCCCACCGTTGATGCAACAGTAAAGGAAACATGTTCATTGGGTGAATTGTACACACAAGTATGTATCACATTTGATAGATTCAACATAGTCATTTCTTTAATGTATTACATCCTCAATTTTTTTATATGTTCTATTGTTTCTACAAGATTTGGCACCAGGCGATGTTGGGGATTGTCCATCTGGGATGGACAAGTCACTAGCGTCATAGGTATTATGTGTAAAGTTAAATATCATATAATTCTCAAATTATTTGTGCTTATGTTTTTTAATTTTACTATTTGGTACTAATAGTTCAATTTTATTCGTATGTATGTAGATTGCTGATATATTTGCTAGGTACAATAGTATTGCACCCCCTGGGCACATGGGAATTGCTTCTATGTTTCCTTTCTCCCTGCCTGGGGTGTTGGAATCACTTGTACAATCTGTGAGGGTCCATCACAACCCACATGTCTACCACCTACCCCCACCACCACTTTCGATCCCATCAACAGAGACTACCACATTAGAGGTTGTCTTGGAGCAGGTTCTACAACCTAGTGCTCCATCTTCCAGTGAATCTCCATTGATGCCTGAGATATTCATGGTGAGATAATGCATTCATGATAATTTTTTATGTTTCATGATTTTTTTTTACGCATATTTGTTTAATTTTCTTGATTTGATCTTTGTAAATGATCTAGGATCGCATTGCAGAGAGATTGGGGTTGTGGAGGAGGGTAACATCCTCATGATTGACAGTTTCATACGAGGTGAGGTGTCTTAGGTTAAATTACAAAGTATCAATTTCTATGTCTATTAATTCACTGGTGAAAAAAACTTATAACATTTTTTATTCTTTTTGTAATCTCCATAGCATCGAATCACGCCTAGGCCTAGAACCTCTCAAGGTGCATCCTCGAGCAAGAGAAGAAAGATAGATTTATAGGATGCTCCTGAGGGTGGCGAGGGTGGAAATTGTCAATGATTAACCAACTACTGTCATTTTGTAGCTAGGCCACGATATAAATGTTTTTATGCTAGGGAACTTGTTGTCTCTTTGTATACTAGGCATGAGTTGTCATTTTGTAAAAAATGTACAATTTAGACAATGTTGAGTATATATATATATATTTCATGGCACGTTTTTTATGATTCTCATGGCTTCTACATTTGATGTTGATGAATATATGAATCTCAAAGTGTTTGAATTCCAAATTGTATGAATTTTATGTGTATTAATCTCTTGATTTGTTTCTAAAGTGATTATAAATACTTTCATTACGCATTAAGGAATAGCTTATGGTGGAAAATATTGCTAAGTGTTAAATCCATAAGCAATTAATTATTCTCAAGTAGCACTGCTTGTTAATCAACCATGTATATCTACATCATCGATAGATCATTCCTTATAAATTATTTGCATGAATGTTGTGGATATCCATATTCTAACTCACATCCAACAATATGAACTACCTCTTGAATTATCTCCATCTAAATCCAATTACAATCCACACTCAAATAGTGGTCACTTGAAAATATCGTGACCTTAAAAAAGACACATTACAATAATTTATTATAGAAATAAATTTTCTCATTTATCTTCTACATGATTTTAAATTACTTAACAATTTCAGCTCAATGTTATTTTCTAGGGAACACACATTATTCCTGATCAGGGGATCAAATTTTGCTCAAAAATTCAAAGTGCTCGGAATCGCTTCAAAACGGACGAGAGCATAGGCCTTGTCGTTCTGAACCCAACGCAACTTGTTTCGTCTCAAACGGACGTCGGGAGCGAGAGATATTGCAATCTGTTCAAAAAGTCAAACAGGGAAAAAAAGGACGTTGACTGTACAGTCCGTACAGGCTGACGTGGTAGGTTCGTACGACCGTACGATGACATGGCATGTGGTGACGTGGAAATCATCTATTGGCTGACAGTTGGTCGAATGGGAAGTTGACACGTGGCACTGTTTGGGCAAGTGATTGGGTGCCACGTGGCCCAGTTATGGGCTGCCATGTGGCACCTCGGTATTTGTTGTTGTTGTGTTTGTTAAAATGTATTGGAGTCTGTGGGGTTCGACCACCGGACCTCCCCACCGCATAGCGCTTTCACAAACTCCGACTGACCAATGGGCTATCGTTTATGCCTTGTTGTATATATGCTCTGGATTATATTTAAAATGAAATGTTTGTGTGGTTTGGGCCGCGACCAGGCCGGGGCTTAGCCCCAGCCCTTGGTCGTGCACTTTTTCATAGGTGACCCACGGTTATATGTTATGGTATGGGCGTGCACATTTCATATATGGTTCAAAACAGTTGTGTAACCAAATAACTTCCTGCCAAGTGTCACTTTATTATTCGCCTATGGGACGGAGCCCCATTTTAAAACGCACGTGGTCACATGGACCCATATGCCCAACGACTTGACGATTGGGGGTTTTAGTTCCGCTAACTGTTCGACGGTTTGCACCATTTTGCGGTTGTACGCGTGTGCTGGGTTTTTACGCTATATATTGCGTGTGTGCTAGGTTCATGATACAAGGGTGCATTTTGTAAATGCAGAGACAACAAGCTTGAAAGGGGGACTTCTAGGAGGCCTAACTTCTTCGTTTTTCGACCGATTGAGGTGCCGAAAAAGCCTAGCTAGGGGTTTTTGGACGCTCTGAAGCCATTGGAGCAGTCGGTTGGTTAGTTTGAGCATTGTAAGGCATGTTTTTGAGAAATTTGAGCAATTAATAATAATGATCCATTGGAAGCTGGACCAGGAGATGTAGCCCAAGAGAGGGGTGAACTTCTTTATCAATTGTTGTGTTTATGTGCTTATGTTCATTGATTATGCTGCTTTCTATGTGTATTTTTCATGAGTAATCCTTTAATTTATGTGTTGCAAAGTTGATCCATTTTCTTTTAACACATAACATTTACTTGCAATAATTTCAAGATTTCAAGTCTTCTTCATTTTTAGATCAAGTTGGTATCAGAGCACTGGTTTTTGAAGACTTGATTGTTTTGCAAGTGTCTTGTTTCTAATGCTCACAAGGTTGAAACTCACAAGAGGAGAAGGTCAACTTGTGGAGCCAAGTTCTCATCCGACAGGGAGGAAGCATATACCATCACCGCAAGTTTCAGGGAGGCATTCACCAAGTATGGCTCATGAAGAAAGTCATGAACGTGTTCCTGCAGAAGATGAAGATCTCAGAAAGGCTGTCATGGAGATGAGAGAGATGATGAAGATCTTG
>ML786523.1:25221-52502 GCA_009831015.1 Picea engelmannii | reverse complement strand
ATCAAAAAGATCATCAATCCTTGGCAGAGGATACTTGTTCTTGACAGTGACCTTATTCAACTGTCGGAAATCAATGCACAGTCTCAACGTCCCATCTTTCTTCTTCACGAATAGGACCGGGGCTCCCCAAGGTGACACACTGGAGCGAATGTATCCCTTATTTAGTATCTCTTCGAGCTGCAATTGCAACTCTTTCAGCTCTGGCGTACTCATTCTATAAGGAGCCTTCGAAACTGGAGCTGCTCCAGGCATCAAATTTATAGAAAAATCGATGTCCCTCTTCGAAGGTAGTCCAGGTACCTCCTGAAATACATCCTTGAATTCTTTGAGTACCTCGTGATCTTCCAGATTCGAGACTACATCTCGAGCTACTTCTTCCACCCAAGATGCATATAATTGATATCCTTTCCAGTAACATTTCTTCAGTTGCATGGCTGAGATTTCCCTAACAGCCACGGCTCTGGGAATTCCTTGGACTGTTACCGGATTTCCCTCTTTGTTCAGGTAGGTAAACCTCTTTTTACGACAATCCAGAAGGACATGGTGCTAGTCCAACCAGTCCATCCCAATTAAGAAATCGTATGAGCCTAAAGGCAAAATGTTCAATTCAGCCTTAGTGCTCATTCCTTTCATGTCCACTGAACAGGACTTAACCAATTCAGTGACCTTCCTCTTAGTCCCTGTGGCCAACTTCACTAACCAAGACTTTTCATGTTTGCTTCTTGTTAAATGTAAACTTTCCACCACTCTAGGATCTATATAACTATGGCTATCCCCTGAATCAATTAAAATAACAAGTGGTCGGTTGTTGATCATACCTTCCACTTCAATCATGTGCGATTGGAATTCTACTTGTTTGTTGTCTAGGGCTGCATAGATCCTCGACATTCTGCTGCCCATATCCTCCATTGTTTCATCTTGTTGAACAGTATGAATAGTTCTTGCTTTGTCTTTTCTGTGGGGGCAGTCTCTGTACCTATGATTCCCTTTACAACCCCAACACTCCATAGGTGGAGACCTTGGCATCTTCTCACTCCCTTCAACTTTCCTGGGGTCTCTAAAAGATGACTGTCTCCAAGGGTTGTTCTTGAAAAAGGGTGGCATGTTTACCTTCTGCCTCTGTTCTTTCTTAAACCTCTTCTGGTCATCCCAAGCCTTCTGATAGGTAGGATTTTCTCTTTGTTGTTCGTATAAGAATTTCACCCTTCTTATTGTTTCTTCCATAGTCTTAGGATCATCATATTGAATCTTGTCACCAATGGAAGGTGGCAGTCCACTCAGATACCTCTTAATTTTAACAGCCTCATCTTTGATGAATGGAACATACTTTAGTAGTTCCAGAAAACTTCATTCATACTCGTCAATGGTCATACTGCCCAACTTGAGTTTGAAGAACTCCTTCATCTTTCTGTCATAGTATCTTTTGGTCATGTATTTCTTCTCAAAATACCTCTTAAACTCCTTCCATGTGACCTCTTTCTCTCTGATGTGTTGCACCTGCACCAACTGATCCCACCACATCTTCTTCCTTCTTATGTTCACCATCAAATGTAGGCGGTTTAATCTTGTTGATTTCCCCTTTCAATTCATCCCTTCCAGATTTTCGGTGCTTTCTGGTAGGAGACAAGCTCGAACTACTGCGTGTTCCCCTACTGGAATGTCTTTGGGAGCAACTAAGATGTCGGCTACCACTCCTCGACCTCCTTTTCCTCTCGGGAGTCCTGACGCTTCTTGATCTCCTTCTTCTCCCAGGGGTTCTGCGACTCTCCGTCTTACTTGAGTCTCTTCCCTTCTCAAGTTTCCTCTCTATTCTTTCCAGGCTCTTCAAAAATTTTAAGTTTAATACGCCCTGCCGATCCCTGACTTTCATGAGCTTTCGGCTATTAGCTCGGCGAGCCTGGGCCTCTCTTTGCAATCCTTCAATGATTTTCATTATGTGTCCTTCCTTATCCTTTTCTTTTTCGTGCCCATTGGAGTTCAATCCTTCCACTTCCACATTGACATCCTTTCCTTCCTGTTTGTCTCATGTTTCGGAGGCAGTCTGCACCTTTTCCCATTCCATACTCAGCGTTGGTTAACTAGAGTCCTAACTCTCGTTAAAATCTGCACACGCACTATGCAATTCAATTTGAAGTTTTTCAGGCCATTAAAACTTCATGAACAATCCACAACATTTATACGCCAATATGAACAAGAACAAAAGACATTTCGATTCAAATAAGTTTTCTGAGCTCTCATTCGGCTCTGCAATTTTCGGGTCTTCGAAACTTTCGTTTTTCGGCATTTCGGGACTTTCGAGCCTTCAGGTTTTCGGTACCCAAGACTTCGGGTTTTCGGCACCCGAGAGTTCATTTTGCAGTGACTCCCAACCTTTTATCATTTCAATTCCTGAATTCTGAAAAATCGGTTTCCTTATTCTCCGAGCCCACAACATAGTTGTCGTCCTTAAAATCCGCTACGATTCTTCTGTCTTCGGAGATTTTGGGACTTCGGGTTTTCGGTCCATGAGGCTGTTAGACTTGATTTCCTTTCCAACCCCCGACTTCCAAAATTCTGATTTACTTTACCCTTCGGGCCCACATAGCACAGTGGTCACCCACAACCACAGTGGCACGTGGCATGCTCATTAGGGTCCACGTCGCTTTTAACGACGTCATCGGGTCCCATCATTCTCGCTTTTCTTCTCGATCCACTGGCACATGGTACATATCCATGTGTCCACGTCCATTCCTAGTAAAATCCAACGGTCAGATCTTTCTAAGATCTACGGCGCAAATCCTTTCGGCGTTTCGGGCATCGAAAGTTCGTGCATCCACACATCTTGAACTTCCATTTGCCAAAATTCTGAAATCACTGTCTATTTAACTACTTGATCCAACGGTCAAGTTCTTCTCCCCACGATCTACGATGTAGGTTGTTTCGGGATTTCGGGGTTTTGGGTTTCGGAGCTGTTCACCTCTCCTCACTTCCCATCTCCCAAAACGTCGATTTCTTCCAAGACAATTAACGGTCCAGATCTCTCTTAGATCAACGGTTATGATCCAATCATGAATTCATGTTTCATGAATTCTCACGAACTCACCCTTTGACCATTTCAAGTTATGAGTAAGTGAAAGGTTGATCGCTCTCCACGCGTTCTTTCTGATGGACGATCCTGACTAATTCGAGATTTCGCGTATCGCGATTTCCACAGTCCTGTGCAATTCCAAAGGGATTTAAACCTCATGCACACTTTCCAGATCTGACGGTCATGAGGGTTCACCTTCCCTCCCAAACAGATCCTAAATCTCCTCTGTCCCTGTGGACTTATACCACACTAGCTGTAGTTTCATAACGCCACTATACCTCCTAAGCTTAAAAACTCGTCAAGTAACTCCTTGACACTTTGGAGCAAATAAGGGTCTGAAATTGGCCTTCCAGACCCAATTTCCCCTCGCATTCTCGATCCAAAGACCGCTCCACTGGCCCATCTAGGCTCAGTGTCGAAATCTTGGCTCTGATACCAAACTGTAGCGCACCTTTTCAGCTACCATGGCTTAATCACTCTTAAAAGGAAACTTTAACACCACTTGGTACATAACTCATACAGGTATTATATAATCCACATGCATTTAAACAAATAAACACATTCTACACAGAGTACTCATATGAGTTACTTCCATAATTAACAATCAATGGAATTTCATACTAATTCATATACACAGCGGAAATCATGATAACATAAGAAGTAGATTCATGCAAAACATGATTAAAACATAATCAGATACTTATCTTTTAATAGTGGTAGAATCCACCAACCAAGTGCAGGCCTTCCATGAACCTCCCAGCCTTAGACCACACCGCTCATCAGCTCAACAGTGGGTCACCCCCGAGCTAGGACTAAGCTCCACCCCGAGACAAGGAATCCTAGGTTAGGCTGAGGTTACAGGAAAAACATCACACAACCACAGGAAGGGATTCTCTCTCAGGAACCACCCACACTCACTGCCCACAGACTCTCATTCCTCACATACCTGTTCCACCCCAGGAGTATACACCTTCTCTATCACCTGGACAATCCTTTGGCTGCTAACCTCCCTTGCCTTGGGTTACAGCAATAGACCGGACCGGAAGTCTTCGGGCTCTGTGGCAGCTATAGGGTTCCTTCCAGGAGTTCTCTCCTTCCTCTGTGCACTCTCTCGCCTGGAGCTAATTGCTCATAGATCAACAAACCTCCCACGCAATCCAGCAATGCGTGGCCACACAACCAACGAAAAAATAGACACGGATTTTTCCATAGGCTCAGCAATGGCAAAATGGATCAGGGTCACGGCTTCGGGACAGAGATCTCACGCACAGGCTCGATCTCGGGCAGTGGATGCACATGGATTCTCCAGACACAACATGGGATTTTTCGATTCAAACAGAGGTGAAACCGACTCTTTCAGAATCGATCACAGGCTTCTGGTTCAGTACGGAGGTATACATGAGTTTTTCAGTTCAGAAGGTGTACGAGGTTTTTCTACAAAGCTCGGGTCATTCGTACTACTCAGAGCCCGTACACCCTTAGGAAGTCCGCTCGAATGAGAGAGTGAACCCCCCTCACGGTCCACCCAAACTGTTTTATTCACATGCACCAAGGTCGACACTTGTCACCCTGGAGACTGCATGTGTTCCACTAGTACACATCACCTTCATTTGGTCAGGAACTTAGGATAAAAAATATAAATGGCACATGTTCTTTTGGAATAATAATAAAATATTATTCGTAGACTTAAGCCCCCCCCTAGGCTAAACACTTAGCTCCTTTTCCCACCTTCCAGCCCCTAATCCCTTGCCTTCTCTGTGGAAACTCAGTCCCCCTTCACTCATTCATCGTGGTCAGTCTGCACTTGGAGGTGTTTACAATTTTATTAATTTTTTTTGCATATATACAAGTACAAAATCAGGCCCTTAGCCTCCAACCCTTAGGCTCTCTGGCCTAAAAATCACATAAGCCCACCGGCTTATACAAACTTGGCTCACCAGCCTATAACACATATTTACAATTCATTTCATACATCAGATTTACAACTGGGCTCGGCCTTGGGGACATTACAGTTGACTTCAAAAATTTTGGACAACATGCTAGTTTTTGGATATATGAGTAATATATTTTGAAAATAATTTCAAATATCATTGGATAAATTGTCAAATATGAATGTGATGATGGAAGTCACAAGGAGGGATGTTTTGTTTAATTAACTAGATGTGTTATGATTGTTAAAAGATAAAGGGAGTCACAAGGTGTCCCACCTACTAGTTATTATTTATTTAAAAACCCTTATTATGATTTATTACTTTTGCCCCTAACTAAAAAGTTGGTTGAGTTTTTAGTTAACTTAACTAATGAAGCATTTCAACCACTTCAACCAATTCTAATTTGCTAAAAGACAAAAGGAAAGGGAGGAACAAGAGGAGAATAGAAGGATAAGCATACTAAGGTTTGCACTTGAGTTTTTGTTGAGATAGTTCAGTTTTCATTCATTCCTTAATTCATTAGAAGCCTAATTATTTTTTATGATAGCAGGGTCTTATTGTAGACAACAAGATTCAGGGTTAAATTACATCATTCAGACACTTGTTTTTCAGAGGTGTTGATCTATCTTTGATAGTCTGTGTGGACTTGTTTGTTTGTGAATTAGTTTTCATGACTGAAAAAGGCTATTGTGTAGATTCTAGTGAGCAACAATCCATGGAAAGCTGATCCAACTTTCCGAGTTCAGTTTTTTTGGTTTTTTGTCAGAAGTCCATTTGTATGTTTCATTAAGGACGTCTAAGTTTGACTTTGGTCCAAAAATTCCTCAGGGAATTTTGTAAAAAGAACGATTCTTTGATGATTTGGAATGAAATAAATAATTGATTTATGTCTCATATTTGTTGATTATTGACTTGGTGTCTTTACTTCTATCTCTATATTTATTTCAACATCTGATATGTTCAGAAAATTATATAAAAAAATGATTTTTTTAGCAAGCTTTTATTTATAAAAAACCAGCCTAAGCACTTGTAATCAATACTTGTGAGTTAGGATATTAATTTTGTTGGCTATAAACATAGGGTGATATTACCATATATCTTGCTTTATCCAAGTAGGATATAAAAATGTTTGAGTAAGATTATTTCATATCGTTTCCTCAACATTTATTTGGCGACCATACTGGGTAGATCTTCAATATCTCTCTGGTTAATTTTTATGCTTGATTAACATCGAATATGATGCAGGAGCATCGCCAACTCAGCAAGCGAGCCAGCACATCAAGTGAAAGTTCAGCTGGAGAAACAAACCCAAAATTTTGAAATGCTTTGGGATTGTAGCGCAAGTCTTAAATGAATCCTTTATGAAGGAGCGCCTTTTGTATGTTGTATCAGACCTCGAGCCATATGCTCTTGTCTGAAGTAGATAGGAGGCATTTACTTTAGTTAATGCAGGTAGATAGGATTTTAATTCCAGATTAGACAGTTTAGATTTTGAGAGGGAAAACGAATATAGACACCCTCCTTTGTATCATTGTAACATTATTCATGAGCAAGCAGAGAAAATTGTGAAGAACACCCATGTACAGGCATCTGGATTAATAGAAGAAAGTTCTGGTTCAAATTCATGGCTGGTGTTGTTTCTCTGTGTATATTGTTCATATGCTTATGAATGTTTATTTTCTGGTTATGCATTTGCTTTGTATATGCTGTGCATATGATTTCAGGGTTTCAAACTGAACTCTGAAGGAGAGAGAGAATGAGTTTCAATTGTTTCTCTGTCTGAGCCAGGAGATTCCTGCAAGGTGTGCAGTTGAATTCATCCGCAAGGAGTGCGCTGATGAGGGCTCGATAGTTTACCTTTTGTTCTTGTTCGCCCAGAAGTTGATTTGGGTTGTTGAAGCCGTGCAAGGGAGGCGCAGGCTGAAGAAGAAGTCTCAGTCGTATATCTGAGAAAAAAGGAGCTAAGGACTGCTGCTGCAGGAGTTGCATAGAGTCTGAGTGTTCAACACTTGAAGTTGTTGAACGCCGAGCGCGAGGAGTGCACGCAGAGTCCCTCTGAAGGAGTCAGAGTGGAAAAGCTCAGGAGGTTTAGCACCGTCGTAATATTGTGAAGGAGAACAAAGGAGGGTTGATCAAGGAAGGGCCATGCAGAGTTGTAGGCGCAGGCTTGGAGAACAAGTCTCGGCATAAATACTTAGCCACTTCAGGGAAATATCAGGGAGGAGGAATTGACGGTCAGTATTCACCGAGGAAACAACGAAATTCCGTCCGTCGTCAGATCTGGGAAAGTTGCGCACGGGTTAAGCCTTAGTGTGCCGGGGAGGAGCCCGAGAGTCATCGGGACTCGGCTCATCGGAGAATCGGGATTCCGGAGGTAGGGACTTTGCACATTGGAATCACGATTAGCGATTTCCTGACGCAATCGGAGCCGTTGATCCGCTGGACACGTGTCCGAGGATCTTGTGGAATCAGAGTTCGGCATTTCGGGGTTTCTGAGGACAGAGGAGTCGTCACCCCAGGAATCGCGATATCGCGAAACACGATATCCTGACAGTCAGATTTGTGGGCCCCGGAAGGTGTGATAGGGGACAAGTGTCGTCGCGCATCGGGGTTTGGAGGTTTGGAGGTCCTGTGTATATTGACAACGGGAATCGCGAAATTCTGACACGCGATTTCCTGACAGCGTAAGGGTGTAGTGGAGGACAGGTGGCATTGGAAGTCGGAGATCGGAGATCCCGAAGGAGTGAGTTCCATGCATTTCGATTTCGCGAAACCCGAAATTCTGATAAGGAATAGGTCGTGGTCGCGTGGATTTGCAGGTCACGCGGGAAAGGAGTTAGTCAGAGGGGACTGAGGAGCGAAGCCAAGTGCCATCGTGGATCGGGGATTGGGAATCCTTGAGGTGAGAAATTCACTACCTCGCAAAGGCTGATTTCGCGATGGGATAATTCCTGACAGAAGCAAGGAAGGTGTAAAGTGAATATTTCATCGGGTTTCGGGAATTGTGAGACCCGAGCGCAGGACTCGCGACCACGCGAGGTCCGATTTCCCGATAGGATAAAGGGAGATCACCACAAACATTCTGTGGGTACAGAAAACTTCTGACAAGGGAGTTGAAGAGCATTTTAGCTCTTCGGGCCTAAGGAAAAGAAGGTCCTAGTGGAAGTGGACGTGCCAGTTGGCGCGTGGGCGTCAGTGTGGTATCGTCTGTGCCAGAATACATCTATTTTTCTCATATTGATTCTTTGAATTTTTTTATTTCTTAATGACTGTGCCTATTGCAAGACATCCCAATATTGAGTCATTCTTCAAGATCAGACCAACATTGCTTTGAATCTATTCAACACCATTTTAGACACTGCCAATACTCGTGTTGAGCTTAATCATTCATGGGAAGCAATTGAACGAGATATTAGTGCCCAAGAACATTGGGAAGCTAGATGTAGATAACCTAGAAATTAACAATAACCTTCTTGATCCTTCATTTTTTGCCTTACTTTCATGTCCTTAGACTCTCATGCTTCTAGAATAAGAAGAGGCTTATCACCTGAAATTAATCATATTGCTGAAATAGGAAGAAGGAACGTTGTGTTGTCAACCCAAAAAAGTGGTCTAAGGAGAACTTTGTCTAATTCATCCAGTTCATCTTTTTATCCCTCACCTATCATCCACAAGATGGCATCTAATGGTGGCTTTGGTGGCACTGGAAGTGCTTCCGCCTCTCAGTATTCATCTTCGTATGTGATTGGTATCTTATATAGCCACCATATCCCTGTCCAATATACCACAAATCCCGCCAAAGTCATTAAAAAGTATGGAATTTTTCAGTTTGAAGAAGACGCCACAACCACACCATGGCATGTGTCCTCTCCTCTTAACCTAGCACATGCTACTCGCTCACTTCCTAAATTCAAAGAGAATCTCCCTAGGTTTTTGGGAAATAACATTGTCACTACAAATGAACACCTGGTGGCATTCTCTAATGCTTGTCACAACATAGTGGCCAATGACATCGATACTTGCATGCGCTTATTCGTCAATTCCTTGGAAGGAAAGGTTGCGGTTGATTTCTTTGAACTTCCTCCTAAGATTCTATCTATTTGGGAGGAGTTGGTTTATTGGTTCAAATCCACCTATGGGAAATCTAAAAGCCCAGCTGAGCAGTTACGGGAGTACAATAAAATTTCCTATAAGGATGGTGAGACCATCAAGTCCTTCAACTTGCATTTCACTAAGTTATACAATAAAATCTCTGAACTCATTCGACCTCAGAACCAAGCCGCTTTCATGCATTATTACAATTCATTAGCTTCCCCCTATCGTCATAGGCTTGAGAAAAAATCCATTGATAATATCAGTTCTGATCTGCATAGTTGTTTAGAGTATGAAGAATAGCTTGAAAGAACAGGTCTTCCCCAGGGAGAATTGGTTAAACAGATAGACATGTCCACCCTCTTACAACTAGTACAAAATATGAATAATCATATGATAACATATGAGAGAAAGGGAACTGTCTCCCCTCTCACCCCTGGAGCTTCATCCTCTTCTGCACCCCCCTTTAGGAATCCAATTGAAAATACTTTTCAACCTAAAGCTATCTTTCCCTGAAGTTGGTGTAAATTTTGTGAGGAACCCCACGAAGAAGCCACATGTGAGGTAAGGAAGAGTGTCAGAGATAAGATCTTTGGTAAAAGACTAGAAACTACCATCGTTGTCCTAGATTTTGCAGAGCCAGAGGATGTCATGATCATCAATACTAGGAACAAATCCTATGCTCCCAAAGGAAAATATGATCCTCCCCGCAATTCTTCTATCCCAATCTCATCATCACCAACTGCTACGGTTAATGTTCCTAAGGTTCCTGATAGTCAAGGAACAATTTCCCCTCTCCCCTCTTCCAAATATAATATTCTGAATCAGTTGGTCAACATCAAAGCAGATGCCACCCTTTTGGACATGGTTGTTGTCCCTGAACAACAAAGGCATCTAAAACAATTCATGGAAGGAAAGGCTTCTGTTGTAGCCAACCTCTCTGAAGAGGATTCGTTTGTAAATAAGGTAGGTGTACATAAATTTAGATACCCTGTAAAAAATCCCCCTTTTTATATTTCTGTAAATATTGTGGATAAGATCGCCCATTATTGCCTCATTGATGGCGGTTTGGTCCCAAGTGTGATGTCGAAGATTATTATGGAAGAGATAGGCTTGTCTTGTACAAATGAAAACGCCAGAAGTATGATCTCCTATAATAGTCTACAACAAACAACCATATGTGAGATTAAAGATGTGACCTTAGTTTTGTGTGCACACCCTGAAATAAGGACAACCCTTAGTATTCAGGTAATTGATATGCCAGTAAGCAATTACTCAATCATCTTTGGAAGAGATTGGAAAGCTTTAACGGGTGGATACCTCTCACTCGACGAAACACATTTATCCATTCCTCGGAATGGTAAAAACATTATATTCCTTAGAGAGGGAATGATTTCACCTTACATAGAGAGTGTCCCACAACCTAATGTAAATTATATCGAAGAGGACATAGGAGTGTATTCCATCCTTGCTGAGGAGGATAACATTCCCTTGGAAAAAATTGATTTAGATGATGGTATGTGGCACATGCACTTTGATGGTTCATGCTCAAATGAAGGAAATGGAGTTGCCATTATCTTGATTTCTCCTGTAGGAAAAATCCATAACTTTTCTTATAGGTTGGATTTTTCTTTCACAAACAATGTCACTGAATTCAAAGCTTTATCATTAGGCATTGAATACGCCTATAATCTTGGATGTGGTCACCTTTCAGTTTTTGGGGACTCTGAGCTTGTTGTGAACCTTGTATGTAAGATTTACTCCCCTAGTAACAAGTTGATGAAACGATACACCCAAACTGTTTGGGCACTTATCTCGAACCTATTATCTCTCAACATCACTCATGTTAAAAGGGAATTGAACTCAATGGCTAATCAGTTAGCTGTTTTTGCAGCCTCTCCCACTCAAAAAATTATGTGACATAAACCTGATTGTACTTTTCAATCTCTATATCGTCCACATATCCCTGACAATAAAAAATCTTGGTAGGTCTTCTCTAACGATGAGAGAATTTGTTCTTTCATTCTAAATGAACCTTTTAATCCCAAGGAAATTATATCCATAGAAGATGACAAGATTCCTAAAGGCTTGACCCCCCTAGAAGGTTTGTTTTCATCGAGAGATGTAGGAAATAAAGAGAAATAGAAAGAAGAGGAGTCAAAAAGGAAGGTGAGTGAAACCATATCCTTGAACATTGGGATAACCGAGTCTCCAAAGAATGTTAAAATAAGTGCCCAATGTTCCGATGAAGAAAAAATGAAGTTTGCCAAGCTACTTGGTGGATTTCAAGATGCTTTTGCTTGGTCTTATGAGGATCTTTGTGGTTTTGATCCCGGTCTTCTACAACATGCTATCCCCATCAAGGAAGACATGAAAACAGTTAGGAAAAAACAAAGACCTATTAACCCTGCATTGAAAGAAACTATTCAAAGGGAGTTGGAAAATTTATTGAAGGCTCGAATCATCTTCCGGTCAAGTACCCTGAATGGGTTTCCAAATTGGTAGATGTTCCGAAGTTCACTTATCATATTAGATTCTGCATTAATTTTCGCACATTCAATCAGGCTATTATGAAAAATCCCTTCCCTCCCCCTAATATGGAAATGATTCTGCAACAAGTTGTAAGGTCACAGATGAGGCCCTTACTTGACAATTGTTTTGGTTACAATCAAATCAAGGGAAAATGGGAAGATGCTCACAAAACCACTCTTATCACTAATTGGGGTACCATGACTTATGAATGTATGCTTTCTAGCATACCTGATGCAAGTACCACTTTTAAAGGACATATGCAAATAACTCCTGACAAATTGATTAGTATTCATATTTATCTTGATGATCTCATTTTATGCGTTAAAGGGTTGATTATTACCTCGGAGTTTCAAGTGTTATGGCCAGGTCCTTTCAAGATATCTTTTGTCCTGGGTACTAATTCTTACATTCTAAAATATTTACAGGAGCGATTGTTTTCCTACAACACTAACGGTTCTCACTTGAAACATTACATGGAACCAACTTGAAAAGTTCTAATGCTGTTTGGATTTTCTGTATATTAGTAGTCTAGCTCTTCTTTCTTTTCTATCGTTGCTTTTAATTTCGACTTTACAATAGTTTGATTTCTTCTTTCTGATTTTAACCATTTCTTACTGCTTTTACATTTCTGTCATTTTATCTCTGCTGTTTTAAATTCCGCAATTTTAATTCTGTTATGATTTTTATTTCTTTTTCATATTTTAATTGATTTTGGTCAAGAATAAGATGTTGGATCAGTTCTACCACAGTGAAACTCCTGCAAGATATTTTTATCCAATAACAATAAAGCTTACACAGTTGTTACGATGTTCCCCTGAAAGCACTTGAATTTGCTATATGCTTTCACTGTTGTCTTTAAAAAAATTGGTTATCGCCCGCTTTTGCTTTCCTTTTCTTCATCCATTTGAGAATTTAAGAGAGTAAGTACATAATTTTTCTCCTTGAAGTAAAGAGAATATTTTGGTTGAACGATTATACACACAGTGGTAAACCCCCTCATACTTTACATTTTCATGAGTTATTCCCAAATCACAGTAATTTTTCCATTAAGTCCGCTCACTTCACCCTATTGCATAATATTCCTGGTTATATATTCTTGGCTTGTTGTTCTTGGTCTACGAAACCATGATTTCTAAGTTCTAAATATGCTGAAAACCAATTTCCCTGTGGAGTCGCCATTTTTTTTATGATAAAAATTGCAACAAGGATTTCGCCTGCAAAGTATTGCTAAAGCATATTATTATAAGATAACCATATATATAATACTAGTAGGTGGGACCCCCTTGTAGATTGGAGGATCAGATCTAGTTCTTATTCGATGTTTATGCTTTTGTTCAACACTGATTACAGGTTTGAGCATGATTGATGTTCAAATGTTGGTTCTATTCGCAACAAATGGATGATGGATAATTCATGCTATGTGTGGGTTTCATTACTCTAAATTCTCAATTCCATGTCATGAGGGCTTATGTGAACTATTATTTCCATGCTAATTGTGCCATGATCTATTACATATTACACCTGCACAAAACATATGTTAGTCATGAAACAAGATAAAAGGAATATGGAATAAATCTAGAGGAACTATCCTATACTATGTTATGCTACATTATATACAAATGAAGTTAAAGGGATTATTGTTAGTCCTAGCTAACGAATTTAGTGTCTATACAATTTATGGAGTTATATGAAAGAACATTTGATATGCGTTACGTTATGGTTTGCAATGGTTAAATGTGATATGGGGTGGCACATTTGGCAAGTAATGGATGTGAGTTTCGATGCATAGATTAATTGAATGGATTAATGGAGGGTTGGTTGGCGTGTACTAATTGATTGAATGAGTAAAGGATGGAAGTGACATGCATTTACTGCACATCACTCCATACCTCTCCCACTAGATGTCACCCTAGCTTGGATATTATTCAATTGTGTTTCATTGTGGTTAAGATCCAATTTTCAGGCAAGGGAAGAACTGCTCGACCAAGCTCGCATTTTTAAGGATTTTTGGTTACAAGTATGTCTTTTTCGCCATCCATGAACCTGCTCTAGTTATGAAATAGATATTGGCTCAGTGATGTATGGGTTTGTGATTTTATTGAGACTAGCAACTATGTAAACTTGTGATATTTCTCTGGAATGGTTGGTTGTGTGTATTCACTGTAAATGGAAGGATTGGATAGTTGAAGTCACGATTTCATTGATGATTCTCTGTGGTGGAATCCATGAAGTCTCTCTGTTGTCTTATGGGTTTTGATTGGATGGTTTCATTTGGTCCAGACTTGATGGTTGTATCCACACAGTTCTTGTAAACATACCCAGTCGTATTTGGTTGTTGTGTTTGATTTTGAACCACCGTGGGTCACTGCTATCATTTTCGTCTGGTCGTGGGTTCGTGTATGATTATGTCTTATGCACAATTGGTTTGGGTGACTATTATGCCAAGATGCTTGTTTTAGGGTTGGTTTTTATTTCGTGGCACTGATTTTATATCATCATTACGTTGGTTGATTGGGAAAACCATGAGGGTTATGCCCTGCATGTTCTCAGTGTTATTATAAGAAGCCTCTGCTCCTCTGTTCATAGTCTCTCCTATATCGTGAACTGTCACCCTATCTATGAAGATATTGGTGATATGGACTATATGGCCACCGTATTGTCTTGAAATTTTCTCATATGTTGTTGGTGGTCGACTCCAGTCTCCTTGTGTTGGTCCACAGAGAGAACCCTTCATTACTCAAAGCCCATTTTAATTATTCAAAGCCCATTTTTTTAATAAATGGAGCCAGTTATATCTTGTTGGGTATATTGTTGATTGTTATGAGTTGGTGGAGTATTGTCGACAATGGTTGATTGTTGGCTCGTCTCTGTTAATAACGTTGACAATCGTTTTGATTATAGACATCTAGTCACTACATTTTTTATTATAATAGTCGAGTCTATAGATCAACATGGTTAATTCGTTGATTCAAGAAATGAAATGGGCATACAGTCGCTTCCTCTTGTGTTGTAACAGTCGGATTGTTAACTCAACATTGTTTTATGGTTGATTGGGAGTATGACTCTTTGCTTTATGCGATGGGTTGTGTGTTTCCTACATCATGATATAGGTTGAAATGATGGTTATTGTTACTGTGTGTTTTAATTGCCAATCGGGATTATTGCAATTTAAAACCGTGATATTTGTGACTTGGTTTTCTACTGTATATGTTTTATGGATATCCTGCATCGTATCAGAGATGGGCATGGGCTTTATAATAGTATGATTTCATTACAATTTAAATGTTAAATTGATTAAAGGAATGGAATCGGGAATGCTTTTTAAAAGAGCTTGTGTCTGTGTTTGATTTGAAGAATTTATTTGTAGACAGTGGTTGATGGTTTGGATGTTGAATAGAGTCAATGAAAATGACTATGTGTTCATTGGAATTTTGTTTTAATATTAAATGCAAGAAATGAAAGGAAACAAGATTATTTATATAGGTTGTTTGGAGAGCATATTATTTTGAGTATGATGGAACTATGTAATTGAAAGTGTTAAGGATTTAAAATTGAATAATGAGCAAGTTTAACACACATAAATGGTTAAATTATACACACATTAATTGTTAACTAATCACATTAATTGGTTAGTGTTGGTTCATTGCATTGAATACATAATGATTTTATGGATTACTTAATTAATCTTATGAACAATATCTTCTCTTTTACCCTATCATTATTTCACTTTTCGCTAATTACAATCCCCTCGCCTTCCCATATTCATTACTCACTCTCTATTCCTAAAATTTAATTAAAGTTTTAAGAAGAGATCTGTATTGTGACAGTTTAAGATCACAGGGATGGATTACAATGATGTGTTCTTTGGTTTACATTTCAGTTGATTGTTGTTGTCTCTGATCAGTAACCATGTCCTTTTCCCCTTCATTTTAAAATTTTTCGCTCAATACAAACCCCTCTCATATCCCAAAACCTTTGTTCACTCCTTGCTCATTGACAACAATTAAACAATTTGTATGGATTGGATTGCATGAGTCTGATATGTTGTTGAGCCAAAATTTATTTAATATTTTAAAAGAGTTATCATGTATGGTTGTTAAAGAAACTATTTGCTAATCAATCATGCATACATGAATGAGCTTTTTCAGCTGAGGTAGCCATGGAAGAGGTAACCGAGGAAGAGGTAATTGAAACAGGGGCCCTAGGAGGCCAAGATTTTGCATTCACTTTGATGTTGACTCACATGAGTTAGGCCGACTATTTTAGGTTGGGTTTTTCAATTGGATTGGGGAAGGAGTGGTCCAACCTAGGCCTGAAAGGCCTCCCTTCCAAGCTCCACAAGCCCATGGTATTCTCGTTCCCCCTCATGTATCATTGCAACCTGAGGTTCAAGATAACGACAGATGGCAAGAGATTGTCCACCCGTCAGTCTCCCAACATCATGGTTGGCCCAGTTTGTCTCTATCTTCTCCCCCGCCTATCAATCAGATTGTCCAAGTTGCCCCTGTCCACTCACCAATTCAGTCTTCCCATGCTAGCGAAATGTTGAAAACCGAGGCCCACCATGCCCATGACAAAGGAAAATCCATTGTTGCCCCTTCCTTACCCTCCAATGGCTCTGATAAATCTGTTTCCTCCCGGATGCATTTGAGGGACGATTGTTCTCATGTGATCAGCAAGATTAGGCCTAAAAGCTCAACAGAACTAAAGGAAAATTCAGAGAGATCGAAAGGTGACAACAACAACAAGGGAAATATTGCATATCATAGTGGAAAATATGGATTTTAAGTTTTATTTTATTTATTATTGATGACAGTTGACTTCAGAAATTTTGGACATCATGCTATTTTTTGGATATATGAGTAATATATTTTGAAAATAATTTCAAATATCATTGGAGAAATTTTCAAATATCAATGTGATGATGGGAGTCACAAATAGGGATGTTTTGTTTAATTAACTAGATGTGATATGATTGTTAAAAGCTAAAGGGAGTCACAAGGGGTCCCACCTACTAGTTATTATTTGTTAAAAAACCCTTATTATGATTTATTACTTTTCCCCCTAACTAAAAAGTTGGTTGAGTTTTTAGTTAACTTAACTAATGAAGTAGTTCAACTAATTCAACCAATTCTAATTTTCTAAAAGACAAAAGGAAAGGGAGGAACAAGAGGAGAATAATAGGAGAAGCATACTAAGGTTTGCTCTTGAGTTTTTGTTGAGACAATTCAATTTTCATTCATTCCTTAATTCATTAGAAGCCTAATTCTTTTTTATGATAGCAGGGTCTTATTGTAGACAACAAGATTCAGGGTTGAATTACATCATTCAGACACTATTTTTTCAGAGGTGTTGATCTATCTTTGATAGTCTGTGTAGACTTGTCTATTTGTGAATTAATTTTCATGACTGACAAAGTCTATTGTGCAGAGTCTAGTGGACAACAATCTATGGCAAGATGATCCAGCTTTTCGAGTTTAGTTTTTTTGGTTTTCTGTCAAAAGTCCTTTTGTATGTTTCATCGGGGACATCTAAGTTTGACTTTGGTGCAAAAATTCCTCAAGGAATTTTGTAAAAAGAACGATTATTTGATGAATTGGAATGAAATAAAGGATTGTTTTATGTCTCATATGTGTTGATTATTGACTTGGTGTCTTTACTTCTGTCTCTATATTTATTTAAGCATATGACATGTTCATAAAATTGTATAAAAAATGTTTTTTTCAGCAAGCTTTTATTTATAAAAAACCAGCCTAAGCACTTGTAATAAATACTTGTGATTTAGGATATTAATTTTTTTGGCTATAAACATAGGGTGATAGTCTCATCTATCTTGCTTTAGCCAAGCAGGATCTGAAAATGTTTGAGTAATATTATTTCATATATTTTCCTCAACGCATACCATACCATACCATACCATTTCCATTTCCATTCCATTGCCAATGCATACAATGGTATGCATTTCCTTCCCATTGTATGGTATGAATTGTCAATGGTATGGTATGGTATGCATTGATATTTCCAATGGAAATGGAAATAGTATGGTATGCATTGGAAATAACAATGGTGTGTATTGGCAATGGAAATGGTATGCATTGGTATGGTATGGTATGGTATACATTGCCATTTCCAATGACAATGTATACCATACCATATCATTTCCATTTCAATTGCCAATGCCAATGCATACCATACCATACCATACCATTGCCAATGAATACCATACAAGGAAATGGCAAGGCAATGCATACCATTTCCATTTCCATTTCCAATGCATACCATACCATACCATTGCCAATGCATACTATACAATGAATACAATGGTATGCATTTCCTTGCCATTGTATGGTATGCATTGGTAATGGTATGGTATGGTATGGTATGTATTGGAATTGGAAATGGCAATGGAAATGGTATGGTATGTATTGTAAATAGAAATGGTATGCATTGGAAATAGAAATGATATGCATCGGTATGGTATGTGTTGCATGCATTTCATAGGTATGGTATGCATTGCATGGATTTGGTATGCATTGGTATGGTATGCATTGGCATTGCCAATGGCAATGGAAATGGTATGGTATGATATGCATTGCCATTCACAATGCCAATGCATACCATACCATACCATTTCCATTTCCATTTCCGATGCTAATGCATACAATGGTATGAATTGCCTTTCCATTATATGGCATGCATTGGAAATGGTATGGTATGGTATGGATTGACACTGCCAATGGAAATGGAAATGGTATGATATGCATTAGAAATAACAATGGTATGCATTGGCAATGACAATGGTATGCATTGGAATTGGTATGTATTGGCAATGATAGTGGTATGCACTGGTATGGTATGGTATGGTATTCCTCACCTTGGTATGGTATGCCTTGCCTTGCCTTGGTATGGTATGGTATGGTATGCCTTGCCATACCTTGCCTTGCCTTCACTTTCCATGGCTTGTCTTTCCATACCATGTCTTTCCATACAATGCCTTGCTATCCCATGCCTTGCCATGTCATGCCTTTCCATGTCATGCCATGCCATGTCATGCCATGCCATCCCATGCCTTGCATTGCATTCACTTGGCATGTCTTTCCTTTTCCATGCCATGCCTTTCCATACCATGCCTTTTCATGTCATACTATGCCATGCCATTCCATTCCTTGCCTTGTATTCACTTGGAATTCCTTTTCTTTTATATGCCATGCCTTTCCATACCGTGCCATTGTTTTCCATTTCATGCCTTTCCATGTCTTTCCTTGACTTCACTTGCCATGTCTTGTATTTCCATGCCATGACTTCACTTTCCATGCCTTGCCTTGCATTCACTTTCCATTCCATCAAATTATTCATACATAAAAAATAAAATCAAAGGATTCATTAAGAATGTAATTCTACAACTTGTTATCCCATATTTCTTATATAAAAATACTTGCATGAGAATTCCAATGTTCTGGTCAATGAGGCATAGTGCAATTTCTGAAGAGGAGGTCTATTTTCAAGAAAATTGTGTCGAGTATTTGTGGGTAGTGTAGTCGTGTGGGCCTTGGACAAATAGACCTGTGGGAGCTTACGAAGCTCCGTTATGACACTTGGTTTGTATTTTATGCCCCTTGACCAAATTGACCACATGTATGTCAATAGCTTGAAGAGGAGAGTTTCAACTCGCGATAAAAATAAAAGCAGGACTCAGATGGGTGAAATGTTAGTTTCATTGGATCCGAAGCACCTTTTTTCAGCTAGGGGGGGGGCTCCATTGTCATTCCTTCCACTGAAAAAACATTTGTTGGAGTATCTCCGACACTAGGGTTTTGGTCAATGAGGCATAGTGCAATTTCTGCAGAGGGGGTCTATTTTCAAGAAAAATGTGTTGGGAATTTGTGGGTTGTTTATTCATGTGATCCTTGGCCAAATATACTTGTGGGAGCTTACGAAACTCCGTTATTCCACCTAGTTTGTATTTTATGCCCTTATACCAAATTGGCCACATGTGCTTTAATGGCTTGAAGAGGCGAGTTGCAACTCACGATAAAACTCAAGCTGAGACTCGGATGGGTGAACCGTTAGTTAAATTGGATCCAAAGAACTAGGTTTCAACTAGGGGGGGGCTCCGTTGTCATTCCATCCACCAGAAAACCGTTTGTTGGAGGATCTTTGACACTAGGGTTTTGGTCAATGAGGCATAGTGCAATTTCTGAAGAGGGGATCATTTTTTAAGAACACAATGTCAAGCATTTGTGGCTAGTGTATTCGTGTGGTTCTTGGAAAAATAGATTTGTGGGAGCTTACATAACTCTGTTATGCCACTTGGTTTGTATTTTATGCCCCTGGAACTAATTGGCCCAATGTCCCTGAATGGATTGAAGAGGTGAGTTGTAACTAGTGATAAAAATCAAACCAAGTCTTAGATGGGAGAACCGACATTTGAATTGGATATGAAGCATCAGGTTTAAACTAAAGGGGCCCCTTCACTATAATTCCTTCCACCGGAAAACCGTTTGTTGGAGTATCTCCAACACTAGGGTTTTGGTTAATGAGGCACAATGCAATTTTTGAAAAGGAGGTTGATTTTCAAGAACAATGTGTTAGGAATTTGTGGGTAGTTTATTCGCATGGGCCTTGGACAAATAGACTTGTGGGAGCTTACAGAACTCTGTTATGCCACTTGGTTTGTATTTTATGCCCCCATACCAAATTGACCACTTTTCCCTAAATGGCTTGAAGAGGTGAGTTGCAAATCACGATAAAACTAAAATCAGGACTCGGATGGGAGAACCGTCAGTTGCATTGGATATAAAAAAATGGTTTTCAACTAGGGGGGGGGCTCCAATTCCATTCCATCCACCAAAAAACTGTTTGTTGGAGTATATATGGCACTATGGTTTTTCTCAGTGCTTATTACATATGTTTAGGAAATGCATGTCATGGAAATGCAAGCGAAGGAAAGGTATGGCAAGTTATAAGGAAAGTGAAGGAAAGGAATGGAAAGTTATAAGTAAAGTGAAGACAAGGCATGGTATGGAAAGTGATAAGGCAAGGAAAGTGAAGGCAAGGCATGGCATGGAAAGTGAAGGAAAGGCATGGCATGCTATGGAATGGCATGGAAAAGGAAATACAAGTGAAGGCAAGGAAAGGCAAGTGAATGCAAGGCACAAATGACAAGGCATGTGAAGGCAAGGCATTGATTGCTATGGAATGGCATGGAAAAGGAAAGACAAGTGAAGGCAAGGAAAGGCAAGTGAAGGCAAGGCAAGGTGAGGTAAGGAAAGTGAATGCAAGGTAATACAAGTGAAGGCAAGGCATGGAATGCTATGGAAAAGGCATGAAAAGTGAAGGAAAGGCAAGGAAAGTGAAGGAAAGGCAAGGCAAGTCAAGGCAAGGAAAGGCAAGTGAATGCAAGGAAAGGTAAATGAAGGCAAGGAAAGACAAGTGAAGGAAAGGAAATTGAAGGAAAGGCAAGGGAAGTGAAGGCAAGGAAATGGAAGTGAAGGCAAGGAAAGGAAAATGAAGGCAAGGTAATTGAAGTCAAGGCAAGGAAGGTGAAGGCAAGGCAAGGAAAGTGAAGAAAATGCAAGGAAAGACAAGGAAAGTGAAGGTAAGGCAAGGCAAGTGAAGGAAAGGTAAGTGAAGGCAAGGAAAGTGAAGGCAAGGCAAGGAAAGGAAAGTGAGGCTTGGAAAGGCAAGGAAAGTGAAGGAAAGGAAAGGAAAGTGAAGGAAAGACAAGGGAAGTGAAGGCAAGGAATGAAATTCTATGGAATGACATGGCAGGGAATGAAAAAGGCAAGATAAGTGAAGGCAAGGAAAGTGAAGTCAAGGAAAGGAAAATGAAGGCAATAAAAGTGAAGGCATGTGAAGGAAAGAAAAGTGAATACAAGGCAAGTGAAGGCATTGCAAGGCATGGCATGTGAAGGCAAGGCATGACAAGGGAAGGAAAGTGAAGCCAAGGAAAGGAAAGACAAGTGAAGGAAAGGAATGAAATGCTATGGAATGGAAAATACAATACAAGTGAAGTCAAGGCAAGGAAAGTGAAGGCAAGGAAAGGAAAATGAAGGAAAGACAACGAAAGTGAAGGAAAGGAAAGGAACAAAAAGGCAAGTGAAGGAAAGGAAAGGAAATTGAAGGCAAGGAAAGTCAAGTGAAGGAAAGGAATGTGAAGGCAAGGCAAGGAAACTGAAGGAAAGGAAAGTGAAGCCAAGGCAAGACAAGTCAAGGAAAGGTAGGTGAAGGCAAGTGAAGGCATGTGAAGGCAAGGAAAGTGAAGGCATGGAAAGGAATGGCATGTGAAGGCATGGAAAGGCATGGCATGTGAAGGCAAGGCAAGGCATGTAAAGGAAAGGAATGGTATGCGAAGGAAAGACAAGGAAAGGAAAGTGAAGGAAAGGCATGGCACGGCAAGGAAAGGAAAATATTTTAACAACATTACAAATATATTAACAACATTCAAAATGAAGCCAAAATTATTCGTTTTACATAACTAGATGGTCATTCAAGTAGACCATCAGGATCACTTCTAATGTTGATCATTTCCATTAACTTCTCGTTCTCAGAGTAAAGCAATAAGTATTGTACCTTTGATGAGTTCTTACTTGACATTGTTTGTGGTTGGAGGTTTGTACCAATATCCAAGTTTGTAAAGTGGTATACAACTTGACCTAGTTTATAATATTGAAACACATAACCACCTTTATTTTGTGTTCTTTCATCATGTGTTAGATATTGTCCTTTAATAACCATAGACCTTGTCGGAAATTCAATTCCTTCATAGTTTGTTACTGAATACATGAGGGTTTTCTTTCCCTCTAAGCATCGTGCTAACCAATAATTAGTTCCCCATTCATTATCTCTTGGGGAAAACACTGCGTATATGTGCCCTACAAAAAATGGAGTGCGAAAATGTGACTCCACTAAATGACCAAAGAATAACACATTCATTCTAGTTATTCAAAATTTAATAGAAGGATTCAACGAACATGGCAGTATGAGATCTGAGACATGATCATAATATGCTGAAATAATTGATTGGTTCTCCTCCAATTGGGATAATTCTATAGTTATACATTAACCAATGGGGAGTGATATACGATCCGATATATCAACCCAACCTGTCAATTCACAATCATCCCATTCATTAATACTACATGGAGCACATAAGAAAGAGAGTTTTCTCGTCCATATTTCAACTATTGAATTGTCTAATGTTCTAACTGAATGGAATCGAAGAGTGCCTTGGATTGTTTTGCATTCATACCACTATGATCAATCTACATCGACCGCCTCCCAAAAATATCTATGTACAAGTCCTTTCTTGTGTGATTGGTATTCACAAGTTGTTGTTCCCTCTCCCATTACTGAAGAACACCATTGAACAATGGATTTTGCATCTCAAATGAGGGAAGTAGTAGTGAAATTCATTTCTTTCCCACGTAATGATATTTTTATGCATGCACCTACTCCATCATGCTCCCCTTTCCCGTGCTCGGACTCAAAATAGTTACAAATGTGTGGTACCTTTATCTTTTTTTGCAACATACACAACCATTGAAATACATGAGTATTTTTTAACTGGCCTGCGTAACCATCTGACCAAATCCAATGTTCATCCATCTGTATGTTCTTATCCTTAAGGTCATTGTATAACAACTAAAAAAAATGTTGTATGTAGGCTATGTCATGACACCGATCATCACTTATGTAGAATGATACTCTTTCAATATAACTTTTTTTTTTTCATTACTATCTGATCCATGTTTGTATGTGATATGTACCATTATGTTGACCTTCTTTGAGTGATATTATTGGATTTGAACCTCGTTTTGTAGTTTAAGGTTGTAGTTCTCACCAAAATCAACCACTGATAACACAGTACCAACATATAATGCATCTCTTCATATTCTAAAATGCTCATCCTACCATCGAACCACATGGACATGTTGAACATAATGTCGTGTCTTTTTGATGAAGTCTTTCATCAAGTCACACACACATACTTGGGAAGTAACCAATTGTATATTTTTTATTTCCTCTCCTCTATCAATATCATATGTCACATATTTAAATCTTTGCAAGGCAAAATCTTTCCTCTCCAATTCATACTCATTAATTACATGGATACACTTTCTTAGTAATGTAATTATACTACACTTGGGGCATGTCCCATTTAAGCATGCATTTTGATAAACCCTCTGGCCTTGTACAGAAGATGATCTGAATAAATTCTCTAGATGATGACGATGACAATATAACTAGGAATTCTTGCAAAATGGTGTTATGAAAAACACTATAGATATGTATATATATATATATATATAGATATATATATATATATATATTGTGTGTGTGTGTGTGTGTGATAATAATAACCACACTCAATGTGATATCGACAACAACACATGTTATGAATTTTCTTTATTCGAACATACCAAGGCTTGCATTTATGGAAAGATATTTGGCCTACGTTAAGTGCACTATGTGTTGTTACGAATATCTCATACAATTATGTTTGTGTAATGTCAATATAGTGTTTGATATGGGGTTCATGGTCCCTATATCCCCTTCTCAATTTTAGTACATCTTTTTGGTTGGAAGAGGGCCTTGTGTTCTCATGCCATAAATCCTAAACTAGTCCCTTAACCACTCCAATTAACTTCATGTCAGAATGAAGTATCCTTTCAGTGAAGGCCCAAAAATCTATTGGGGCACCTGTGTCGAGACTATCTTGTCTACAAGAATAATTTCTAAGGGTTTTGACATTGCATTTCAAGAGGTGAGAGGTTTGTTGTAGAAAACGATGTTTTCTTGTGATCTTGCTAATAATTGACTAGGACAAGAGATGTCGAGCTACATTGCGGTCTTTAGAACGAGACTTCGTATCAATTATTTGAAAAAAATATACAAGGTTTCGTACTATATGATGACTTGTTTCTACACTTTTGACTGTTTTAATGCCTAAAATTCTCCCAATAGCAGTCAAACTTCTAGATTTTAACAAAGATAAAAATAATTGACATTTAGCAGTATCATATTTTGGTTCAAAATATTCTTGAATGATTTTATTAGACTAATAACAAATAGTATGGTTAGGTAACTTACCTTCAAGTGATTCTAGACCACTTTCATCGACCTGAACACATTTAGGAGTTCTTCGCCACTTAGTTCTCAATATAGGTAGGGACGATGAACCCCTATTCTGGGACTCTTGACCTCCATGTTGTGGATTTAACAATGTTGCAGTTCTTGCCACTTCAACACTGACAGGTCAACTGTGGAAGGAGAGTGGACATGGGATTGTCTATTTTCTGGAACATTTGACTATCCAACAAGAGATTTCACCACAAGACCTTCCTCACCACAATGTTTTACACCATTTTCTTCTCTAATTTCATCCATTGTATAATCATCTCCAAGCAAATTCTCCATCATTTGGTCATCCAAAAAAAGTTGTCTCGATGAGATATTTTTTGGATTGCTCTCTAGTGAACTCTTATGCTTTTCTTTTGATGATGGAGGAGAAACAATAACGACATCTATTCCACAAGAAATTGGATTTCCCTCTTCTCAAAGCCTATGCTTTGACATACGTAACTTTTTTTTTTCTCTTTCTTCTTCTACCTTTTCGATCGATTTCTTTTTTGTTGAGGACTTTCTTTCTCAAATTCGGTGGTTCCCCATGTTTAAAGATAAGAATTGGCTTCCAAACATCCACCAAAATTTTATCTTTGTATTATGTAATAAGGCACAACCAAGTGGAGAATTTTTCTTTTGTATGACAAAAGAAGACACATCTAATAATTCCAATTCCAATTGCACTTGGACAAATTTGTCTTCCAATTCCAAGAAGACACAAGAAGATACAAACAACAATTCCAATTGCTCTTGGACAAATTTGTCTTCCAAGTCCAAGAATAAACAAGAAGACACAAACAAGAATTCCAATCGCACTTCAACAAATTTGTCTTCCAATTCCAAGAAGAAACAAGAAGATACAAACAACAATTCCAATTGCACTTCGAAAAATTTGTCTTCCAATTCCAAGAAGAAACAATTAGATACAAACAACAATTCCAATTTCACTTGACAAAGTTGTCTTCCAAATTTTCCTGCAATGGTCTCAAAATATCACAAAAGTATTTATGAATCTAACAAGAACAATAAAAAAAGTAAAACCTATCTGTGGTGGATATTTTTTTCTGAAGTTGTGGCGGTTTTTTCTTGACCATGAGATAGATGAGGTGGGGTGTTCTTGGCACGAAAAAATTCCCAACATGAACGCGCATGCATTCGTAGAACGCATATGCACTAAAGAACACATGCGTTCTAAGAATGTGTGTGCGTTCTTGCTGAGAATAAATGACGAAATCAGTCAAGTCACAAGAGCATGTGCACGCTCTTAATGCAACGGATATAACATTTAATATACACTAAACCTCTTTATGAATAAACATTTATAGTGGTATGGGGAAAAATAAGGCCTAAGGGGTTAGGATTGAAATCGTTTTCAAGGATATATCAATGGTTAGAGCACCAAGATGTGGGTGATGTCGATGAAAGGGTTGTACACAAGGTATATGCATAGTGCACTTAGGGATCAAGTTAATATAGGGTTAAGGATTAACTATAAGTTATGCCTAGGATTGTATGGAGCTAGAGGGTCTATGTCATTGTCTACATCAAGCTCCAAGTCAACGTATAAATCTAGATCTAGCTCTATGTGGTGGTATATGTCATGTTCTATGTCAAGCTCTCGGTCTAGTGAAAATACAGTTGGAGGAATGGAACCTACTGAAATGGACATTATGAACCTTTGGATTCTCAGAGATTATGAGATTGCAGTGAAACCAAATTGAAAGGATCGTTTGGAGGCAAAGAGATAGTGACATTGCAATGAATTATTTGGAGGCCCAGACATCATGAGATTTTAGTACACCCGAGTTGAAATGACCATTTTAGGTGGAAAGATGTGAGATTTCAATGCACCCTTTGGAGTGTCTGATAGGATCAGATTATGATTAGGGTTACATTCTATATTTTCTGGGAAGGGTTGGAGATTAGAAAATTCATTGCAAAGAGAACATCATTTGCATTCATTTCATTTAAAACTTTTCTTTTACAGTTTGTTTTGTTTGTTGATATGAATTTCCTTAAGGTTGGTAGAGTAGATATGAGCTTTGATTTCACGAATCTACAAAGTAATATTATTTATATGAGTGGATTAATAAATATATGTGTGTAGGTTAAACATAATGAGTAATATAGGAACAACAACAAGTCATGATAGGTTTCATTATTTTGGGCATTGTCAATCTCTAGGTCAACGTCTAAATCTAGATCTATCTGTAATTCATGGTCTACGTCTAAATATAGATCTAGTTATATATCATGGTGTACGTCAAGATCTTGGTCATAATTTAAATCTATCTTTATCTCTATGTCATGGTCTAGGTCAAGGTCTAGGTCTATGTCATGGTCGAGGTCATGGTCCAGGTCATGGTCTAGGTCTATGTCTAGGGGGGGTGTAGAGTGTGATATTATGGGGGGTAGAGAGTGAGATACTAAGGGTATGGAGGGTCTATGTAATGGTCTATGTCAATATCCAGGTCAACGTATAACTCTAGATATATCTCTATGTCATGGTCTAAGTCATTGGGGGAGATAGTGAG
>ML786523.1:5042-21152 GCA_009831015.1 Picea engelmannii | reverse complement strand
CTTTTAGTTAGTTTATTGTAGTTTGTTTTTATTAGTTTCTAGTTTCCTTAGTTTAGATTATTTAGCTCAGATCACTTTCTCTTTGGTTTCCTTACGAGACCTTAGAGCGGCCAACGGAGCCGTTAAACTCGTCAGGGTGGTCCTTACCAAACGGCTTGGGTTATTAGACAACCCCGGACCGGTTCCACTCTCCCAGTTGACGGATGGACTGTTTCGCCCGTCAACAGGGTTCCAGAACTCCAGTTGCAGAAAGTCCATTGGACTTTCTTCCTTCCATGACTTTGTCATTTAGTTGCTCCAACATCACCTTGTTTTCTCTCATATTATGGTACTTTTATATATCTTCAACATTCATCATTTTCCTACAATATTTCAAATTAGTGAGCATGTCAATTCAAAATTTGTGCATAAAATTCTCATTCTTTCTCATATTGTAAGAGTAATTTTGATATTCCAATACAATACTTATCTGTGCAGTTCATGGATCTGCATCCATATGGTTGTCTTGTTAACTTGGCTCTTTGTTTTCCTTGATGTACCCATTGTGTGCATGACCCCAATCAAGAGCTATCAAAGTCTCCTCTTCCTTGTGGTCACTCACTTTCCAGGCCCAGGCTCAGGCATCCCCTTTTCTGCTATGCAGTCCCTCAGGTGATCCATATTTCCTGACCAAGGTTCTCTTGCACAAGAATTTTTCTAGGGACACAGGGTTCTCATTTCACAACAATATCCTTTTCTATGCTTTCCAACTTGCATATCCAACATCTCATCTTTATTATACACATACAGTCATCATGAGATATCATTATAACCATTTCAAACATAAATGTCAAATCTGTTTTATACAGGAATTTTTTTTTCCAAGCATGATCTTTCTTCTCATAATGGTTGGCTCTGTAGCTATAGATATCAGTTTTCCTTATGGGATTACATCCCTGCCATATCCAAGACCATTCTACCTGCAATTTCTTCAATTTACATTCGGCCAAAACAATTCGTCAGTAATTATCAAATCATAATTCCCAAAACTATTTTATATAGGAAAAATAAAACTTCTAGACACGAGCTTTTGTTCATAACAATTTGACTCTTGAAGAAATAGGCATTGTCCTTATTTATGGGCTTACAACACTACCATATCCTAGACCCCTTTCCTCCTACAATTTCAACATTCCTTAGCCAAAAAAATTGTTAATATCTCATGTAAAAGATATATATTTTCATGGCAATGATTCAAAACAAAATCACAAAGTGCTCTCAGAATTGTTTACAACTATAATTCAATTACTTCTATTAATCCAACTATCAATTGGAATGATCTCATCATTACATACACATGTATTATCAGTCACGCAGACTTTTCATAATGCAATAGTTAATAAGATAACAATCAATGTGCCAATACCCATGGTCACATCTACAGAATGCATCCATGCATTGACTACATAATACCACATAACTATGTCATGTATTCCACCATGATGATTTGGAAGGTCTAGCCAACAATTCAACACATCATCCACACACTTCCTACTGCTTGCCTAACTATTTGGTTACCTTCCTTTTCCAACCAAACACAACACCAATAATATAATCCTTAAGTGCTCTTTAGTGTTGGAAAAGAGGTTTCAATCCAAACATCAGATATATAGTAGATATTATCGAGCACTCACATAGTGCTACATCCCTTCCATATCCAACCATATTATGGTCTCACACATGACTAGCTCTATGGATATTCATTGTTATATAAGGAGTATGTCTCATGAATTACCTGGTTATGATCCCATAACCAATCATAACATTTTATCTAAGTGCATTCTAGCATCAGCAACACTTACACACTCTGGGCCTTTGGCCATTATATATCAATTTAAATACTGAAAATTAACTGAGTGAATCCTTACCTCGATCCCCTTCAACATGTATCAATCAATGGAAGCTAAATGCATACCTGCCTGGTTGTTACCAACCTACTTGTTGTTGTCTGACCAACTGATATTTGTAGAAGCTCATAGACTTCCCCCTTCATAATTTTGATCACCATTCATGCCATCCTCATGGGTATTCACCTCGATGGAAATTATAAGTAACAACAACATCCACATATTTAACCCTGCTGTATCATTTTTCCTGAATACATAATCCATCCTTAGTCATACTCAAACATTATTTCATAATAAAAAACTATTCTAAGTTCATCAACATGTTATATACATATCCAAGCATGTACATATGAAAAATTACACATCTATATGCACCAAGCATTTACTGTCAGCATTCCTACTAATGCATATGCAATTTAACTTCATTGTATGCTTCATGTACTCTAGTGCATTTTTGTTTCAATTCACTTATTTATTTATCTATTTCTATTGTAGTTGGTTGTCCTTGAATTCCTTTAGATCCTTGATGCCTTGTGTGCTCCTATTCTTCTCATCTACACTATGGTTCCCTGGGTCTGAACACTTTTCTAGCCACGTTCCACCTGGCCATTCTTTCCCACTTAGTACCATTGACCACTAGAAATCTATTTTCATTCAGTGTCACTTTTTAAGTGAGAGAGCATTCTAATTCCTCTGCATTGGCATCTTGCTTCCACTGTGAACTCTTATTTAAGCTTTTAGATAGTAGATAAGTCATATCTAATAAATCCTTCCCTGGAACTCCTATGCTTGACACATAGAGATTATTCACACACCACCTCTTAAGCTCTTTGTTTGATTCCACATCAATCTTGCGACTTTCTACACATCTCTACCTTCAAATCTATGGAGCCTTACGTTTCCTTTCTATACCCATTAATGAAATTATTCACCTACTAGCTCCATGTCCCACGTGAGGATTCTTTCTTTTGTAGTACCTCATCCAACTTTTGTAAGCAAAGTCATGCCTCTGTGACCCTAACATCTGATCATATTCTTGAATTGATCTGGTTATACCTCTAATCCTGATAAACCTGCAAGAAACCATCTTGTTAGAGCTATAAATATCATACAAAAATTGTTAATTAAATTTACAGGTACCTTTTCATTTAAGTGATAATATTATTCTTTAATTAATATCATTTTTCCTTTTTATACGAATTAACTCTTTTTTAATCATGACTGTGTGTCGATTCTTTTGTCTTCATGCATTGATCACAGACATGGATCGACTCATTATATCGTACTCATGCTTCTGTTGTGTTCTCAGTTCACAAACAGATCATATTTTGACCCTTTATCAATTCCCTATATTATTCTAATGTTAACTCTCTATCGAATTAAATCATTATGAGGCACTTCCTTCAAATCGTTTACATATGACCAGATGCACAAAACCACAACCTTATTGATTTGAGTGTTGCCTCTTCTTTTCCCTTTGTTTCTTAATGCAGACCCCCTTCTCCTAAGGTTGCGCGATCTCCTGATCAAGGGTCTTGAATCCCAAGCCGAATTGGCTCTCTGAAACCTTGATGGTTTCATTATGTATCTAAACACAGGCCCTTCCGGCTTTCTAGAACATGTTTGATGGCCCTCGCGACCTTCTCCTTCATCTTTTCAAAAAATGTCAGAGTTGGCGCTAGCTCCTTTTTCTCTTGGCCCCTCCTTAGATGTGACCTGAGTCAGTGACCTCACACAGACGCGCGATTGTGGCCACGCTCAAAGGTGGTTTGGAACCAAACTACTTTTCACCTTGCAATTCACCCCGAGCCACCACGTGTCATTTTTCCAAAACCTTGGTCTCGATTGCGACCCGACCTTGACTTCATAAATCCTGATCACCTCTCGTCCCTGCAATGCGAGGTGACCATTGAAATCATGATCTTAACAGTGCTTCTAAATGGACAACCGAGATCTACCTCCTGGGAACCAACAGTTCATATTTACCTCTCCCATATCGATGGTTGTGGTCGTTTCAGAATTCCTGACTTCGGAATTATCAAATCTCAAACTTTACTTCCCTAAAGATACACAAGATTATTTCACGTGTCCTTTTGAATCAGACGATGGGGAATTACTTCGGACGATCCAACGATCGACATTTACTTCGGGTCCTTACTCGGAATACACAGCTTCACGCCACCTGTTCTCCTGATCTGATGGTTTAGGTCTACTTCGAACAATCTGACAGTCGATGTTTACTTCGGGTCCTTACTCGAAATCCACAGCTTCACACCACCTGTTATCCTAATCTAATGGTTTAGGTCTACTTCGGACGATTCAACAATCGACATTTACATCGGGTCTCCGACTCTCTGGGCTTCGGGAGTTTCAACTCTCAACTGAAAAACTCTTGGAGTAATTTCTCTAGAGTCCATGATCCGTCGCCACATAGCGAAATACTGTAAGTGGACATGTGGTCCAATCAGGCGGGTGACATGTGTCACATCCTATCTGATATTTCAATCATTTTCATGGTCAAAATTTATGGAAATGTGGCGCACATCTCATGTTTCCATGTCATCCCTGGTGATGTCTGCAAGCCATGTCACTTTGGAAATTTCGGGGTCCACATCACCTCCTGGTGATGTCATCATTCCCCACCACTTTGACTCTTTGGGCTTTGAGACTTCGGGAGTTTCCACCATGTGTCTCCATGTGTCCCCCTTATCAGACGAACCATATTAACCCTGAACTTTAGGACTTCTAAAGTTATTGTTGCAAGGATCAACAGCTGCAATTCCTTTGGGCCTTCAGACTTCGGAAAACTCAAACTTCAACTTTTTTCCGAAATGTTTTTATCTGAAGCTTGCGATCTACTGACACATGTTTCCCACAGATATATGGATACAATTTCTTCGGGTCTTCGTAGTTCAGAGAACTCAACTCTCAACCTTCACTTTTCCCCGAAGTGCGTGGATTTCTACCGTGTGTCCTCCTGGATCATACGACTGCAATTAACTTCAGATCTCTAGGGTCCGGAAATCTCAATTCTCAACTTCTCCTTGCTTACCTTTTCCCGAAGTGCTTTCACCCAGAGCACATGATCAGTTGACATGTGTCCTCCTACAGATAGATGGTCCCTAACTACTTCTTCTCTTCGGAGGTTTGTCGCTTGAGTACTAACATGTCACATCACTGCATGCCTTTCAATTTGTGGGGGCACACATTGATGGTTTCAAGTAACTCGCTTTTCACCCTGCAATTCTCCTCATGCTGACTCATAACCCCTTGGTGAAACTGTGGTTTGGATTGTAGGACCGCCTTGGGAAATTATCCCNTGTGGTTTGGATTGTAGGACCGCCTTGGGAAATTATCTCCTGTGAAACTTGGTTCCCCGCAATGCCTCATGTCCGTTGATCTCTCTCTCTCATGGGATCCGACAGTTGTGACCTTAACCCTTGCTTCCTTTAAATTGGGTGACCCATGTTCACATGTCCTCCAATCCAATGATCATGGATATCTCATGATCCTACAGTGGTGATCACTCCCGAATTCGAAGGGGGACATTCATGATCCTTCGAACCCCTTAAAACTGATCTCTGACGATCTAAATCCTGCATAGATTTTGAAATGCCATTCATCCTGAGATTTTCAACCTCACGGTCAGAATTTGATCTCAACCATGAGACTCTGACCAACAGACCCAACCCATACCAACCCGATGTTTCAACCAAAATCTCTGATACCAATCTGTAACATACCCGACCACCCAGAGGCCGGGCTACGCCACTTAAACAGGCTACAACACACCCAACCACCCGCAGGCTAGGCACACTGTAGTCCCAAGACTCAGTTATCCGATCTCTAATTCGAAGACAAAGGGTTTCTCAACAATTTTAGGAGCATGCACACCACATGCATAAGACAATATCCATGCCACAACATAAAAGATATAAACACCGTGCCATGCACAACAAATAAACAACAGACAGGCACATTAGAATGCATATCTCAAAGATAATTAAATACACAAGGGAATACATTAAACAGAAAACACAGAGAGTTCTTATATTTGAAAGTAAACGTTCACCAATTGGCTATAGACCAAGTAAATTCCTCCCAACCATATACATTGTTGTTCATTTACTCTCAACAGCAGGTCACCCCCGAGCTAGGGCTATGAATCCACAAGGACAAGTCCTAGGCCAAGTCTAAATACACAATAGTTGGCTAAGTAGCTCTCAGGTTTCCCAACCTCACAACAATCCTAATTTCCATCTCTCTTTCCCCCTTATCTTGCACAACCCCAAGAAATGAACACCTTTCTCTACCATGCAGTCCCTGAGGCTGTTCCATTTCTCTCCAAGGATATAGTGATACTGGTCAGGAAATCTCCCTGCTGGAAATTCCAAGGACTCTCAACTATGGACAGTTCCATCCAAACTGCCATCAAGTTCATGCACACATGCATCCATTCCATCCGAGAATGATTATTAAATAATTACATCCATTCAACAATGGCTCTCCTCTTCCTGCCATTCATTTCCATGCTCAGACCAAGAGCACACAAACTAGCAGTAGTGATCGAAGAGGAAGAAGAACAGGCGAACCAGTGAGAAGAGGACAAACCAAGGGAAGAACGACCCCAAAACAACCCCAAAGGGATGTTTAAATAATTACATGAAGACAAGAGCCAAATGGACTCCCTCCTAAGAAGCTCATGTAACCTCCTCTTTTCCATAAAATCAATTATGGGTAAATAAAATAATAATAACAAGACTTATCCCCTCAAACCCTCTCTCTCATGGAATCATAGCCCCCTATCTCTTTTTTCCTTGTCAATCTTACAGCCAATGGTGTATTTTATTAATGTATAGGAAGTGTTACATTTCCTAGGCACTCTAGCCCCTTTTCAACTTTACCGACTCACCAGCCTAAGTCATGTTTACAAAATACATTATAGTTTATAAGGGTTAGAATCGAGATGTTACAGTTGTTTAAAGGTTGAGAGAAGGTTTTGTGTTGGTTTATCTATCGACGATGCGAATTGTACAAACTCTTCTATTGCCATCCTTTAAATCCATCTCCATGGTGTTTTGTATCCTTTCCACCACTCCAGACTGTTTCCTTGACCTCATGCATATTTTCCTCTTCTAAGAAGCCTCATGTCACATTGAAATTCCTCAGCAGTGCAAACTGGTTGCTCTAGCACTGCGAACCCTTTGTTCGAGGACTGATAAAACCCTCACCTTCTACATCCTTTTGAATTTTAGCATTAAAAGATGAATTTTACCCATATCAAACCCGATATTCATGGTTGATCATCTGTAGGATGATGATTTAATTGTATACATCATTAATTCTACCAATTGATACTAATGCTGATAAAAACCCTGTTTTAGCAAAGAATTCTCATTCTTCTTCCTTTATTTGTAAATCTCAGTTGTTGTTCCTTCACCCCTCCTGTTTGAATAGTGTTTTATCTCATACCTCAATATGTATAAGTCTTTTTACAAGGTTAGGCTTTTGAATTTTTTTTTGTAATCAAAACCCTAAGTTCATGTATTCTCTCTTTTCACACACCTAGTTGTCATAAACAATTTATAGAGAAGCATTCTTCCAACAGCAATTATGGATAGTCAACAACACAAGAAGAATCATAAGGGAGGGGAGATTTTAAGGACATAGCCTTATGATATGCAACTCCTTAACTATGAACCTTTGTTCAGGGAAGCCTTTCAGAGGGTAGGTTGCATTAATTTCTGTTAAAAGATGCAGAGGTGGCATCTAGAGGTGGCCAATGAGTTTGCACTCAACTTTAATGGGACTAAAACCAAAGTAGGGAGGCTAGAGTTTGATGTTTCAGAGCATTCCATCTCTATTGCAACAAAGATACCCAACAATGGAGAGAAATGTTTCAAATCTATGGAATTAAATTATTCCTTCTAAAAGGAATTCCTTAAGCCAGAGTATCAGGAGGAAAACTTTTCCAAAGGGGTACCTAGAAGCCACATGCTTGAATGTTGTGATAATATGTTGGGGGTTATCCAGAGATATTTCACATGTGAGGGAAGTTTTAACATGATGTACCAATACCACTTCATAGAAAAAAAATCCATGAACCTTCAATTTTATCTTTTTAGAAGCATTGGTAAGATGTCTAACAGAGTTCAATCCAATTCAAAGAAAGTAGACACCAATGTATTTCACTTTGGCCTTATTAAGATGTTAGTAATGGAGGAGTTGAGGAAGACAAACACTGATTGGGAAACCTTCCTAAATTCATCACAATTTCATTTAGATGTTTCCCCCACTCCACAGTCCAAGATACAAAGTCCTACTCCTGTTGAGAGGACTGTGAATTCATAGGCTAGCAAGAGGAAAAGGGTGACTATGACTGATAAAGCTGATAGAGCCACCTATGAAGAAGAAGTAGGAGGTCCTTCATAATCTACAGCTAGAGAAAATTTTCCAATGGCATATCCTATCCCTATGGGGATTCCCTCAAGCAAACCAAGAGGATTCAAAAGGGAAAAAACTGGTTTTTTCCCCACCCTTTTCTGCAGACAAGGTTAAACCTAGGAGGCCTTTTACTAGAGCAACAACCAGGAAAAACGTCCTTTTGAAGGGTGATGCAACAGAGACTTCAGACCAGAAAAAGGGTAAATCTAAATCTTTTGAGCATCCTATCGAAGTTATTAATATCATTACTCCTCAACATGAAAACAATCTCACCTTAAAGAGGCTCAAGAGGAAACTCAAGGAAGCAAGATTTGAAGTTTAGAAGTTGAAGAAAGAAGATTTGGATTATAGGAAGAAGCTTAAGGGGATATTGGGAATATATCATGAGACCATTGATAAGGCCACATTCTTGGTAAAAGATTCCTGCCCCTTCATAGACAGCTCAAGAATCTCTATAGACAGAACATATCACGTCAAGCTCAAATCAAAAAATTGAAGGCATAGCTGCAACCTTTCAAAGAAGAATTATCCAAAAGAAACCTAGATATGCTCGCCAAGGTTTCTACCAGGGAAATATCTAGAACTAAAAAATAAATATAAAGGCATTTAGCCTCCATAATCATCATTAATTTTGGTGACAAATTGTGTTTCATGCATTTTACAACATTTTTGGTGATGGCTATGAGTTTTAAACCATGATAATCAATTGTAGTGTTTTCCTCTAGTCACATATCAAGATAATGAAGTCTTTTCAAAATAGTTGAACACCTGGTATAATTTTGAGATGTTAAAAAAATTAGTAAAGAGAAACATGCCACTATAGGAAAGATCACAGTGCCTGGCGCTACAAATTGGTTGTTTTAGGATAGTTTGCAGCACTGCGCTGTGACCTCAGTTTTTGGATATTTTGGAGGGAAATAAAATTGCTAGTTGTCAAGATGGATGCGTACTATCACTATGAGGGTTAGTTTCATTTTGGGAGGCCACCTGTCTCAATCAAATCCACTCTTTTTTTGTTTTCTTGTTAGTTTGTCCGTGACATGTGGGACTAAACTGTGGCTAAGAAACCGCGACCCAGGGGCATCTAAGCCGTCAAAATTACCCGGGGATCACACCCGGCCTGAGCCACACCAACCCTTAACATGGTTGGATTTTTTTTCCCCACAGGTTTCGAACCAGTGACTTTAACATCACGGAGTGCCTTAACAGCACACTCTGTCACCGACTTTCCTACACCTCGGGGACTCTCAATCAAATCCACTCTTATGGACACATCATTAGCCAATAAAGAATGTTGGATATGTTTCCAACATCCTCCTTTTTATTAGAAGTTTGTTTCTTTTCTGTTGTACACCTGTTGCCACACTTCCCTTACGCATATGGATCCTATGAGGAAGTTGGAATGTGAATTGTAGAGATGGAAATGATAGATTAGGCTATTTAAAGGGAATTGTAAGACTTAGTATAGGTTCAAATGGTGTGACATAAAACTTATATTTTGGATATTGTCTTTGTAACAAAGTTTTGCTCCTTATGTATGGACCAGATCTAAGATACTTTTAATGTTGGAAATCATTCATGTTTATTTTTATCATCCTTTTCTATCTTTCTTTGATATCAATTTATGTTGAATGATTCATCTATTTGATTGTTTCTTTATTGCAATAAATGATCTATTGTGATATTTTATGCAAGTATATTACAATACTTTCTCTTTGATTATGAGAGGCTCTTATTTCAGAGAGTTTTGTTCATATGTGTGTCAGTATTACCCGATGTAAATGATATGCATATTTCATCTTCTTTTTTAAGTCTTCCACCTATCACTTTATCTCTCAAAACCTTATTTGAAGCCACTCAAGGCTTTGTTTGTTGGTGTGTATTTCATAGATTTATCTGTGTTAGACATATTTAACTGAGTTTTTATCGATTTTCCACCTTTATAAACATTTATCCTTCACATTTTGATGGGTATTGGGCTTACACTTACAAAAATATAAGTGTGACTCTCAGTGTTAACCTTTTTCTGCGTTACTGTCGGGGAATGGATTGAAGATTTTTCCATGCGTTGCACAACAAGAAAATACTGATTTTGATGGTGCATGGTAATCAATAAACATAAGAATTTATATTTCACCTGGTGACTCCAAAGTTCAGTTGTGTCTCCCAAAGGTAGACACTTGAGGTTGAATCCACAACCACCTCTGGCTGCACCTAAACCTAATCCAGAAAAAAATATTAAAGAAGGGAAAAGTTTTGCAAGGAGATTCCTCTTCCAAATTCTCAAGTACTTCTGGAGACTTACCTAAATCTACTTTAAATACACCCATTTTTGTTTCTCATATTTCTCATTTTCCTATTGCTGAAATTCATGTAAAGTCAAAACTAGGAGATTTTCCTGTAGAATATTCATCTTTTTCTCCCGAGCTGAAAGAAGAAAGTCTTGAAAATTTTGATTTTATTACATCTCCTGAAGTTGTTAATTGGTTTAGGCTTGAGAGTTTGGAATATTTTCCTCTCTTAGTTTCTCCTTCCCACCATTATTTTAAATCTTTTGTAACCAAAGAAGAAGGAACCTCAGTTCCTCTTGAATTTCCCCCTTCCTCATCCAAGACTCAACTAATTTCTGTTAAATATGAAACTCCTCCACCTTATATTCTTCCTTTTCCCAAATTAACTATTATATAGAATACATCTTTACCTATCAAATCACCTCCTACTCCTAGAATTCAGAATCCTCCTTTTCCTAATCAAATGGTAGGAGTTAATCCTCCTCAGAATAGAATGAATGCCAGTGTGGTTGCTAGGTATGACCCTCTAGTGCTTCATCACCCTATGAATCCTCTCCCAATAGGATATTACCGAAAGTATATGCCCACATTCACAGGAGAAGAAGATATCACTACAGAAGAACACCTTGCAACATTTTATAGCTATGCTGATAATCTAAATATTGAGAATGAGGATGTTTGGATGAGGGTTTTTGTACAAAGTATTCATGGAGAAGCTATAAAATGGTTTAGGAGTTTATCCCCTCGATCAATTGTTGGGATTGAAGCCCTAGATGATGTATTTCTAAGGAATTGGGGTGACAAGAAAGACTTTTTGTATTATATCACAGAATTTGGGTCTCTCAAAAGAAAAGAAGGTGAATCAGTATCATACTTTTCAAAGAGGTTTAACAAAATGTATAATAAAATCCCTATTTAGATCAAGCCTACTGAAACTTCTTCCAAAATAACCTATGCCAGTGCCTTTGACCCTAAATTTTGTCTTCTGTTGAGAGAGAGAAGGTCTACTTCATTAGCCCATATGAAAGATGCTATTCTAGAGGTAGAGTCAAACATATTGGCGGCATATAAATTAAGAGGCAAGTCTGATAGGGATATGAGGGAACAAAAGGAAGAAGATTCAACTTATAATGCTTCAACAACTAACCCTCAGGTTGATGAATTGACTAAGTTTGTTAAGTCACTGTCTGTAGAAATGGAAAAACTAAAACTTGAAGGGAGACAAACAAATAGAAACACACAAGATTTTAGAAATAGAAACAATTTCAGAAGACAAAACAATGCACCTCAAATTCTTCAAAGAGATCAGAGAATTAGAGAGGATCAAAAGGTTCAAACCCCTCTCCAAGACAATTTGGTTGATTACGAAGAAGGAGAGAATGAAGAAACATATTAGGAAATTCATTGTCTGGGGGACACATCTACTTCCCCTCATGTAACTCAATATTCTTATGAAGATACAAAACAATGCACCTCAAATTCTTCAAAGAGATTAGAGAATTAGAGAGGATCAAAAGGTTCAAACCCCTCTCCAAAACAATTTGGTTGATTACGAAGAAGGAGAGAATGAAGAAACATATTAGGAAATTTGATGGCGCGACGACACTCCTACATACCCCGCAGGGTCTCTGCACCTGACCTCCCGGTCTTTAAGGATCGTTCCAAGTTCACCTTTTGAGCTAGAGCAGCTCTTTGGATTCCTCCGTGGAATCTCTCTTCAAAAACTCGATCCACAGGTCCTTCTTTACCCTGTGACAGCCTCTACATGCACCTGTGACTTTTCCCAGACTTAGTTTTGGGGTTTTCAGGGTTTCGACCTTTCCGCTGTCAAGAGTTCTTGTACTCTCGATTCCCCGATCGTCGATGAGCTCTTTTCCCGGCCTTAGCCCCTCCTGGCTATGCCCTGGTCCACACGACCGTGCTCACAAGACCGCAGCCTTATGTCTTTCCTTTCGTCGGGGTTCCGGGCTTTCTAATGCCAAAATGAAAATGCCCTTTGGATCCGCAATCCTTCGATTCCCGACGCGCTCCAACTCCGCTAGTCCCCTTGGGCTAGTATTTTGGGTCCATATGACCTCCCTCTATATGACCACAGCCATACCCGCTCATCGGGGTTTCAGACTTTCCAATGTCCAAATGCACATGTCTTCTGGACTCGTGATTCCTCGAATCCCAACGCACTCTCTACGTGTTAGTGTAACATACCCACTACCATAAATCAAAAAAATTTGGTTGATCTCTCAATAATGAGAATCCCTGGAGTGTGTAGCAACAAATTGCCAATCCCTGAGTCACATGTCTTCTATTTACCTACCTAACTCTCTGTACATAACCGCGGTCTTATATCCCTTTCCGTCGGGATTTCTGTTTTCAACCATCCTAGGTTAAGCTCTTGGTTGCATGGCCTCCTCTATATGACCATAGTCATAACTCCCATCGGGGCTACGGGGTTTCTAATGTCAAAATTCATTTACCCCCAAGACTCGCGATCCTCTGAATTCCGACACGCTTCTTACGCATTAGCTCCCTAGGCCAAGCCTGTGGCCCACTGCCTCTATGACCGTGGACTTACCTCTTTACAAGGCTACTCCTATCGGATTTTCGGGGTTTCCAATGTCGTAATTCACGAGTCCTCAGAACTCGCGATTCTCCAATCCCCGATGTGCCCCTAGCACATTAGCCCTCCAGGGCTAACTCCGTTCTCATGCGACCTACTAGTCCACGAGACCATGTGCTTTCCTCTGTCGGAGTTTCAGACTTCGTGGATTTGAAGTGTTTAAAACTTACGTTCTCAGGATCTCCGATCCTCCGATCCTCGATGCCACTTGGCGTTGACTCCTGCGAGGGTTGACCCTTTGACACCTGTCCTCCCTCGGTGTATCGGAGTTGCGAGTTCGCAAATCTAGATACCAAGAATTTCAGGATTCACAAATCCCCGATGCCACCTGTCCTTCGCTCTAGCGCCTATGGCCCACACTCCTGCGGTGATCGGGAAATCGCGTATCGGGATATCGCGATTTTCGTTGCACTAGTTCACGAAACTCTTCAAGTCCTGATCCCCGATATGGGTGACACCTGTCCTCCACTACAACACTATTACAGTGGGGTCATCTCATTTCAGAGTTTCGCGACTTCTCTGGCACTAATTCTCTCTTCACCGAGAACCCCGATATACCGATCCCCGAGGCACATGAGAACTTATTCCTCCACGTCACCACTTTCCCGTCGCTATATCGGATATCGCGAAATTGCGATTTCTGATGCAACAATTCCTTTGTCTTTGGAAACCCTGAAATGCCAAACCCCGACTCCTAGGGATCCTCTGACACGTGTCCCTGCATATGAACAGTTTAAACTCCCGTCGGGATATCGCGGATCGCGACTTCAAGTTGCAAGAGTTTCTTGCTTCCAGAAACTCCGATGTCCAAACTCCGACTCTTCGAGATCTCTTGCCACGTGTCCTCGCCGATGGACGGTTCAAAGCTCCCGTCGGGATATCGCGAATCGCGATTCCAACATGCAAGAGGTTCTTGCCTCTGGGAACCCCGATTCTCTGATTCACGACTTCCTCGGATCTTTCGACACGTGTCCCTGTTGATGGACGGTTCTGAGCTTATTGGCATTTCGCAGATCACGAATCCTGATGTAATGATCTCTTCACTCTGGGAATCCCCGATGGGTTAAATCCCGACTCCTATCCTGATGTCTGACGCATGTCCTGCCGAGATCAACGACTAGGATCCTTTCTCGGGATTCCGTGACCTACAAGGTCTCGGTTCTCTTGACCTTCAAACCCCGATGACTCTGATATCCCGATGACTCTTCCAGGACTCCTCGTCTGCATACTAGGACTTAAACCCTGCGCAACTTTCCCGAGATCTAACGGATGACGGGATTTCGCAATCTTCCTCGGCGAATCCTGACCGTCGATTTCTCCTCCTATCCACGAGGACTTACCCTCTGTGTAACTTCTGTAGATCCGACGGTTGTCGGGATCCCTGTTCAGATATAATGGCCCTAGACTCTTCATTACCCATGGAGACATAGGAAAAATCAGGTGGTAAAACCTTTAACACCCTACCTTCTCCTGTTAATCTAACGGTCGTGGGGAAACTGTGGATTCCCGACGTACTCCCATCCGTAGATTTGATATTCCTCCCCTAAGCTGCCATCTCCGGTTCCTAAGAGGATCGTTCCCCCTCGTACAGGGTTATTGAGACTTGCACCTTCAAGTTCATATTCCAAGTACTGGGTAAACCTTTCCAAGAAGGGAATCTCTACAAGAGATCTATTCTAAGCTTTCCTCTATTATAAGTCATGCATATTAATCATTATCCAAAACATTGCATAGACATTCTTACACAGGAATCATTTACACTTTCACAGGTCTATGAGCATTTACGTATATGTATCATTCTATGAATTTCAAAAAAGCAATATGTAAACAAAACACTTATCAGAAATGATTTCAGAAATGGCTGCAACTGCTGAGAGGGGTGCTTGTTTCCACCCAACCATAGGCTTAGCGACTCCCAACAGATTTACCACTAGCCACCCCTGAGCTGAGACCATGATGTTCTGAGACTGCGTCTCTCCGTCTTCCAGTGACCAGGAGCGAAGGTTGCAATCCTCCCTCCCTGCTATCACTCACTCTGCGTAAAATTGCCAGAGTTACCCTCGCGTATCCCCCCTTCCATCACTTCTGCCATATGCCTTATCCTCTCATGAGGTTGCGTGTGGCACGATTACCCTCGCACCGATTAGGCCTGATGGCTCTACGGATGGGCGGTTCACCATCCCATCCCTCATCAAGCCGCCCGCCTACCACCCTGCGAGACATTAAATTTGGGAGCCAGCCAACCGCTTTTGGTTCTCCGGGCCAGTGGAGTCCAAATATGGTATTCCTTGAGGGTGGAAGTTAACGCCACCTTTTCAGGAGCCTTCCACCGCCATCGTGGTCTCTTTTCTGCACATCCCCTCTCAGCAGTCCTGCAATAAATTCAAAATATTATTCACATTCATTGACCTCTTCCTGCAGGTCCATTTACATCACATATTCATACTTATGAGTTTGTCATAGTCCTTGGCCAGTCTAGTTATATTTACAATCTGGGGGAAACAGGGTGTTACAATTCCCTCCCCCTTAAAAGGGAATATCGTCCTTGATGTTCTTAGCTACTAACATGAATTACATGTACATAAATAAACAAAATCGGATATGCATGTCTCATGGCATCCTCCATTTCCCATGTAGCCTCATCTGGGCCAAAATGTTTCCACTGCACCTTGACCTGTGCAATGGTTCTGTTCTGGAGTCGAGTTTCCCTTCTGTCCAATATGCATTGCGGTTCTGGCAGGAATTCTCCCTCCGGTTCCACCTGGATCACAGACCAGTCAATTATATGATTAGCATCATGTACATATTTCTTTAATAATGAAACATGGAAAACATTATGTGCTTTTACTGTGGGAGGAAGTGCTAGCCGATA
>ML786522.1:426613-449292 GCA_009831015.1 Picea engelmannii | reverse complement strand
TTATACAGCTTCTTTCTCAGGAATAGTTTATTTACCAGGGACTTAGACTGATACAACTTCCCCAAATTTTCCCATAAATCTTTGGCTGTAGCTTCCTCTGACACATTCAGTAATACTGAATCAGAGAGACACAGTCGAATTGTCCTCTTTGCCTTCCGATCCATCTTTTTCCAGTCTTCTGCAGAAGTTCCTATAGGTGCCGTACCTGGATCTACCGTGATCCACTGATCTCTCTCCACCAAAAGATCTTCCATCTTGAGCTTCCATAGCTCAAATCTTTTCCCATTAAACTTCTCGATCTCCATCTTCGAATTGCTTTCCATTTCTTTCCACCTGAAAAACAATACCGTAGATCTCCCACTGTAACAAGGCTTATCACAGTCCCAAGCCAAACCCTTGATGACAAAGGCATCCCCCTGAAGCCAATAAAGCTCTGATACCAAATGTAAATTCTAACCTTGTACAATATCTACTGCAAACTGATATTCAGAAAAGAACAGAAAAATACAATGGTAAATACAAACATTACACAGAGATTTTTCACCTGGAAACCCAAACCGGGAAAACCAGCATATATTATATTGATACACTTGTAATACATTGTTTACAATACAATATACATATAGGAGGCAGCGGCATCCAAAACCCTAACCCAATGACCTGGATTAGTCCAAAACCCTAATTCCTTAACCGGAAATAGAAAACCATCGGCAAAACCATGTGCCGAAAACCACCTAATATCATGTGGTCTCGGAAATATGTCGGCCCGGCGATAATATGTCGGCCCGGCTCAGCCATGAGCCCTCCCTCGTTCGATACTTGCAAGGAACTCAGGTCAATCACGTGTGTAGGATCACTAATATAATGTCTCAAGAAAGATACATGAAAAACATCATGCATACGCCTCAAAGAATCAGGCAAGGTTAGTCGATAGGCCACGGGCCCCCTTCTCTCCACAATATCGAAAGGTCACATGAACCTAGGATAGAGTTTAGCTCCCTTTCCAAACTTAATCCAACTCTTATGCAGTTTAACCCACAAGAAGACTCGATCACTGACCTCGTAAGTATGGTCAACTCGGTGTGCATCGACATAACTCTTCTGTTGATCCTGCGCTTCTTTAATCCTTTGTCTTATGGTTTTCATTTGCTCTTCCATTTCTTGGATCGCTTCTGGTCCCACCAGGACCCTATCCTCAAGATGATCCCAACTCAAGGGCGTCCGACATGGTCGCCCATAAAGGAACTCAAAAGGTGCTATCTTAATGGTGCTCTGGTAGCTGTTGTTGTAAGCGAACTCTACTAGAGGCAAGAACTCCTCCCAACGCCTTTGTTGGTCCATCACGTACATGCGCAACATGTCTTCCAAGGTTTGGTTCATTCATTCTGTCTGTCCGTCAGTCTCTGGGTGATACGCAGTACTAAAATTAAGCTGAGTTCCCAAGGTCTCTTGAAAACTCGTCCAAAATCGTCCAGTAAACACCAATCCTCGATCAGAGATAATTTTCTTAGGCATGCCATGCAGCCTCGCAATCTCACTGATGAAAACTCTCGCTATGTCAGGTTCCTGATACGTCGTACGCACAGGAATAAAGTGAGCACTCTTTGTCAGAGTGTCTACTACTACAAAAATCGAGTCATGTCTCCTTGCCGTCAGTGGCAATCCAACAATAAAATCCATCGAAATAACTTCCCATTTCGATTCTAGAATGGCATGTGGTTGAAGTAATCCTGTCGGGTGTCTATGTTCAACCTTTACCTACTGACACTCTAGACATTTAGCCACAAAGTTGACTATGTCGGCCTTCATTCCCTTCCAGAAGAATAAGGGTTTAAGGTCTGCCCTCATCTTCGTAACTCCTGGGTGAGCCATGTAAACTGCTCTATGAGCCTTGCTCAGGATCAACATCCTCAACTCGTTGTTAGGTGGTACATAAATATGACCTCTAAACCTCAATAACCCATCGCTATCAAACGAAAATCCCTCATATTGTGGTACCATCATAGTGTTTTGTTCGATAAAATCCTCGACTTCTTTGTACCAGTCATCGTCATGCTGTAAAGTGAGAATCTTCTCACGTAGATTTGTCTAAAGAGGTAACACCGAAAATATGTGTGGCCTCCGACTCAAGGCATCCGCCACTCAGTTCACTGTTCCCTTTATGTAAGTAATCTCAAAGTCGTACTCGCTAAGCAATTCTGACCAATGTCATTGTCGCGCGTTCAGGTCGCTTTGCGTAAAAATGTGTTGTAGTCCACAATGATCAGTCTTTAATTCAAATTTTCGTTCAACAAGGTAGTGTCTCCAAACCTTCAAGACATATACGATGGCTAAAAGCTCCAAATCTTGTGTCGCGTAGTTCTCCTCATGCCTTCTCAGTTTCCTTGAAATGTAAGCAATCACTCGTTCGTCTTGCATCAAAACTCTGCCTAATCCTTTCTTGGATGCATCAGTGCATACCAAGAAGTCCGCGTCCATGTCAGGGACCTTTAGTATCAGCACTGTCGTCAATAATTCTTTAATCCTCCGAAATGCTTCCGCGCATTTCTCGGTCCATAAAAACTTCTTGTTTTTCTTCTGCAATTCCGTGATCGTATTTGCTATCTTCAAAAATCCCTCGACAAACCATTGATAGTATCCTACTAAACCCATAAAAATATGCACTTCTGTGACATTTGTTGGCGCTGGCCATTCCATAATAGCCTCAACCTTGGCTGGATCCATGGTGATACCTTTGCCGGAGATGACATGCCCTAAGTAGTGAATCCTTGATTGATAAAAATAGCATTTGGACAACTTCCCATACAATTTGTGTTCTCGTAAACATTGTAGTACCAAGCGCAAGTGCTCGTCATGCTCCTCCGTCATCTGAGAGTAGATCAAGATATCGCCAATGAATACTTGGATGAACTTGTCCAAGTACTCGCGGAACACCCCGTTCATCAAACTCATGAATACCCCTGGGGCGTTTGTCAGTCCAAACAATAAAACAGTAAACTCGTAATGTCCAAATCTCATCTTAAAGGCAGTATTAGGGATGTCATCCTCCTTGATCCGTAACTGGTGATACCTTGATCGCAAATCGATCTTGGAGAACACCGTCGCACCCTTCATTTGATTGTACAGATCATCAATTCTTGGTAAGGGATACTGATTCTTGATCTCGGCCTTGTTCAGTTGACGGTAGTCAATGCAAAGCCTCCATAATCCATCCTTCTTTCGTATGAAAATAACTGGTGCACCCCACGGTGACACGCTAGGACGTATCAGTCCCAGGTCCAACAACTCCTTCAGTTTCATTTTCAGCTCTTGCAACTCTGGGGTCGACATCTGATAAGGTTCTCTTGCTATCGGTTCGGTCCCTGGTTTTAGGTCTATGGTAAACTCCAATTACCTTTCCGGCGGCATCCCAGGTAACTCCTCTGGAAACATGTCCGCAAACTCCTTCACCACCGGAAGGTGTTCTAGACCTTCTGCTACTCCCTTTTCGTTTAGCGCGAGGATTGCATAAAGCTTGCACCCCTTGCGCATACTCTTTCATAAATATAAGGAAGAGACGAACCTCAGGGAAACTCCCTGGTTTCATCCTACAATCACACGTCTTTGTCCTTCGTCATCAACCAAGCTCAATCATTTCGTCTTACAGTTGAGTATCACCTCGTGCAATTCCAACCAATCCAAACCAATCACGACGTCATAAGATCCTAAGATCGTGATGTACAAGTTGACCCTTGTGACAAACTCTCCCATGTTAAGGGCACAGCCCGTAACCTTTCCTCCAACCTTCTGTTTGGCTCTCAAAGACATCTCTATGAATCTAAACTCATCCTGTTCAACTGCCTTTACCTTAATCCTTTTTAGCGCTGCACCAAAAATGAAACTCTCAGTAGCTCCTGGGTCTATTAAAAACTAAGGGTCCGGTCAGCGACAATACCTGTCATCTCGAGCACCGTCGACTGGTGCTCTGCCTGGCGGTTATTCACCACTGCATGAATCCGATGGGCCTTGCCCATATCTCCCACTATAGTGGGTCTGGCTTATCCGGATGCCCTGGTCCTCTCCACAGGATAGTCACGCTGGTAGTGTGGCTCCCCACACATCCAACACCCCTTCTTCGGCCCAGTAGTCCTGGTGCCCGAAGTAGAAGAGGACGACCCACCGGCCTGGAAGCCAGGTCTGTTCTGCTGAACAGGCCTAAACTGCTGCTGCTGCTGCGGGCGACGCTACTTCTGGTGCTGGGGTCCTCGATAAGGTGTTCGCTGTCGAGGCAGTGGTCGTTGGGGTGTAGCAACAGTGGGTCCCCTCTGGAAGCCACGATATCCCGTCATATGTCTCACTGGTGTCTGATGCTATGGTGTACTAGATGAACCCTACCCTGCGGGTCTCATTGGAGTCTTGGTCTAACCCCAACTGATAAGCTCCTCTTCTGATATGAGGGCCTTTTGGACAACGTCATGCAAGGTTTGAGGCATCAATATCCTAACCTTTGCATGCAAGTTGTCGTTAAGGACAAAAACGAACCTGTTGACTTTGAGCTTCTCAGTGTTAAGGTGCGGATCATACCGGAGCATCTCCATAAAACGTGTCTCGTACTCGGGCACCGTACAAACTCCCCGTCGTAATGCATTGAACTCATTGAGCTGACGCTCAATGAATTCCTCAGAAAGATATCTCTCTCGGAACAGTTCCTTGAAAAGTTCCCATGACACGTCTTCAACGACCATGTTTAGCTGCGACAGGAGTTTCTTCCACCATAGAAGAGTGCTCCCCTTCAATTGAAAGACCGCCATGCAGACCTTCATGTTGGAGGTATAATCGCGAAGTGTGAAGCACATCGCCATATTCTCCAACCATGCCTCGATGGCTGCGTCGTTCGGGGCACCAAAGAACTCGGGAAATTTTACCTTTTCGACTTCACGGTGAATGCTACCTATAACAGCCAGTGCACGCGGCGGAACCTCAGCGGGTGCCGGTGCCCTTGCCTCATCTCTATCCAATCTGTTGATCAGTGCCTCGGACATGCGCTTAAAAGATCTCATCATCTCAACAACATTGCCAACTGCTATCTTCTCCTGTCCGAGAACCTGCTTGCCTCCCTAGGGGTTAAACCCCTCATGCATGGATGCTACTGGAGGCGTCACGCCTCCTCCCCTAGCACCCCATCGTCTACCTCTGCGGCTTCCTCTAACCATGATTACCTGCACGCACACATACAACTCGATCAACAACAGTATAATCAATCTAATCATGTCAATGAAAGCCGTAGTGAATCCCAAGTCGCGGGTCGAACCTGGCTCTGATACCATATGTAACGACCTCCTCGTTACGACAACTCTAATAATAGGTGCAATTTTTTTTTTCTTTGTTTAAGGTGTGTGCGCGCATGTAGAAGTAACAAACACACTTGACTCTATGTCGCCACTCGACAACCAACAAGACACAACCACGATGTCCATCACAAGAAGATTCAAGGCACACAACTAGTAATTGCAAGCAATAAATGACCCTAGACACAAGGCGCACCACGCAAACATTTAACGACATACTGGGTTCTGCACAGTACGAACACAGAGGGAAGGATCCAAGTAGTAGATCTTACTATTTCTGCATAGGAAAGTAGGGTGTTTAATCTTAGTTCCCTTCTCCGGAGAGAGAGAAGGTCAGATAGGCTCCTAGCCAACTGCTCAAGCAGAAACTAGTAATCTCCGTCAGGTGTGTCGCAAGAGTGGAAACCCTGCCTTTAAAGGTCCCGAGACTCTTAATACGACACTGGATTCCTTACACAGAATAATCACACACACAGACATATCTCCTAAGGTTACCTGGAGGTGTCTACATCCCACCCGATACCAGCAGACCCAACAAGACATTAACAACGTGGCAGAACAGGTATTGGAATTTGTTGAGGATGACAAACCAAACCTACAGGACCACCCCATACTAAGAGAGTATAAAGATGTGTTTCCATAAGAGGTACCGGGTCTACCTCCGATAAGAGACATTGAATTCTCCATAGAACATGCAACAGGAGCAGTGTCAGTGTCTAGAATGCCATATAGGATGAGTACACTTGAGCTAGTTGAGCTCAAGTTACAGCTAAAGGAGATGATGGAAAAAGGCTACATCTGACCCAACATGTCTCCATGGGGAGCACCCTTCTTGTTTGTGAAAAAGAAAGATGGCACACTTCGACTGTGCATAGACCATAGACAACTCAATAATACAACCATAAAGAACAAATATTCCTTACCAAGATTCGATGACTCGTTTGACCAATTAAGGGGTGCATCCATTTTCTCAAATATTGACTTAAGGCCCAGATACCATCAAGTCTGAATCAAGGATGAAGACATCAACAAAACAACTTTCATGACAAGGTATGGTCACTATGAATTTGTGGTGGTACCATTTGGACTAACCAATGCCCCTTCCACTTTTATTTTCTTGATGAATAATGTACTCATCAAATTCCTAGACATATTTGTATTGGTCTTCATTGATGATATCCTAATCTACTCAAGAACAAAGAGGATCATGAAGAACATCTTAAATTAGTGATTCAGGTACTAAGAGAGCATCAATTCTACGCTAAGTTTAGCAAGTGTGACTTTTTCCATAAGCAAGTCCATTACTTAGGCCATGTTATTTCTGAAGAAGGGGTGGCAGTAGACCTTAACAAGATCATATCTATCATGGAATGGTCTACCCAAAAGGATGTATCTTATATAAGGTCCTTTATGGGCTTATAAGGATACTATAGAAGGTTCATAAAAGGATTTTCCAAGATTGGTTGTCCAATCACTACCCTTCAGAAAAAGAGGGATAAATTCACTTGGGCATCATAATATGAAGAAAAATTTCAAGAACTAAAATACCTTCTAATCCATGAACCCATACTGAAGATTGCAAACCCCGATGATGAATTCCTAGTGTGTACAGATGCCTGTAAGGAAGGACTCAGAGGAGTCCTTATGCAAGAAGGGCATGCAATTTGCTACGAATCCAAAAAATTGAATGAGCATGAAATCAATTATGTGACCCATAATCTAGAGTTTACTGCCATAGTGCATGCTTTAAAAATGTGGAGGCACTACCTCCTGGGTAGGAGATTTATACTTATGACAGACCATTGTGGGTAGAGGCACTTGTTTGATCAACCAAAACTCAATGCTAGACAAGCTAGGTGGATGACTCTCCTTAGTGAGTTTGATTTCAAAATCAAACACATCAAAGGAAAGGAAAATAGGGTGGTTGATGCCCTTAGCAAAAGTTTGAAAATGATTTGCTTGGCAACAGATTTCTAGGAGAGATTCAAGAATGCACAAGAAACAAATGAATTTTTCAATACCATGACATCATACCTAAAGCAAGAGCCCACATGGATAAGGTATGAAGGCTATCAAATGCTTGATAAAGGCTTGCTAACCTACATAAATAGATTGTACATTCCAAGTTGTGATGACTTGAAGAGGTTCATAATGGATGAGCTACACAAGACACCATATACTGGTCATCCAGGTTATTAGAAAATGATTATGGCCACTAGAAAACAATTCTATTTGCCTGGATTGAAAAATGACATAGATGACTATCTAGCTAAGTGTCTATAATGCCAGCAGGTTAAGACAGAACATCGGCACCCAGAATGGTTATTACAACCTCTACCAATTCCAGAATGGAAATGGAAAACCATCTCCATGGATTTCATCACCGGATTACCAAAATCGACCAAGCAGAATGATGCCATCATGGTAGTGGTGGAGAAATTGAGCAAGCCTGTTCACTTCATTACTGTCAATTCAACTTGCAAGGAAATAGATATTTTCAACATCTTCATGAAGGATATATTCAGACTGCATGGCATGCCTAGGGAAATTGTATCTGACAGAGACACAAAATTCACTTCAAGCTTTTTGAAATCCTTGATGTCTAGTTTTGAGACTAAATTATTGTTTAGCACAACCTATCACCCTCAAACTGATGGACAGACAAAAATAGTATACCAAATATTAGAAGAAATGTTAAGGATGCATGTAATGCACCGGCCTAGGAAGTGGGAAGACTACCTTCCATTGGTAGAATTTTCCTACAACAACGGTTATCAAGAGTCATTGAAAATGAGCCCTTTTGAAGCCCTCTATGGTAGATAGTGAAAGATTTCAATCAACTGGAGTAGACCAGTGGATAGAATTACAATCAGACTCAACATGATGAAATAAATGGAACAAAAAGTGATTCAGATAAAGCAAAATTTGAAAACTACTCAGGATAGACAGAAGAGTTACGCCGACAGAAAGAGAACTCCTAGGGATTCCGAGACAGGAGATCATGTTTATCTCAGAATTAGACCTAGGAAGAGTTCCTTGAGAATAGGAGCTTGTACCAAGCTGGCACCCCAGTATTGTGGACCCTTTGAAATATTAGATATAGTGGGACCTGTAGCCTATAGGCTAGCACTCCCTCCCACAGTGAAGTAACATAATGTTTTCCATGTTTCATTATTGAAGAAATATGTACATGATTCTAATCATATAATTGATTGGTCTATGATTTAGGTGGAACCGGAGGGAGAATTCCTTCTAGAACCTCAATTCATACTAGACAGGAAGGAAATCTCACTTAGGAACCGAACCATTGCACAGGTCAAGGTGCAATGGAAACACTTTGGCCCAAATGAGGCTATGTGGGAAATGGAAGATGCCATGAAAGAAGCATATCCATTTTTATTTACTTTTTTATATACAAAGCACATTGAAAGATAGAACATCAAGGATGATGTTCCTTTAAGGGGGAGGGGATTGTAACACCTATGTTTCCCCCAATTTGTAAATATAAATATATTGGCCAAGAGACTATGGAAAACTTGATATGTGTGAATGTTTGATTTGATGAACCTTTGTATAAAGGGCCAATGAATGAAATTTTTGTTATTAATAGAAAATTGATAAGTGTTGCATAACTACTCAAATGGAGGTTTGCCAATATTAACCACAAATGCTATGAAAGTGATGGTGAGGGTAACCAAGAATGGTTGAGATAACCCCCACCAAACCAATACCTTGCTGAATTTAATTGCTCAGGACTAGAACAATCCTTTGACCCAGGAATGAATTACAGTAAGGCTAGTAGGTGGGACAACCTCATCAAAAGTTAATGAGGGGATGGGGCAGAGCACCCATCTATAAGGCTTTCAGACCTGACCACGGACTGGGAATTCGGGCCACATGCAATCTTTTTGAGGAAGGAAAGAAAGGAAGGCATGGTGGGCAGAGGAAGGCATGCAAAGAGTAGGAGAGAAGAGGGCCTAAGATCTCACGTTCGAGGAAGAACTAAGAAATGAGCATTTTCTGGTCGCAAGAAATGGCTAGAAGAATTATGATACAAGTTGATAAACGAGGCTAGTGAGTGACTGAGGAAGCACTCAGGAAATTCTCTTTTCTTGATATAGTGAAAATCATTGAAAATATACTCCAAGAGGAGGGGAGTAACCTCAGTCCCTAACTATCACTGAGCCGAGAGGAGGGGAGTAACCTCCATCCCTAACTATCGCTGAGCCAGGGGGGGGATTTATCTAGGTAGTTGTAATATGTGGGGAGGGATTTATCTAGGTAGTTGTAAAATGTGGGGGGGGGGTTATCTAGGTAGTTGTAAGATGCTCCTACTACTAAAAAACCTCCCAAATACCAATTGAAATCATTGAAAAATCCTGGGAGGAAATGTGCATGGATGAGGAAAAAGGGGGGCTTGGTTTAGATTTAGGACATGTATTTAGACTCACAACTCTAGGAAGGAAATCCATCCTAAATATGGCATATAAAAAGAAAGAGAGAGATATTGAGTGGAAACAACAAACAATAAGAGGAGTCCTTAGAGTGGGGTTGGTCCCTAGCAAGTTTAAACCATGATAACTTTCTCTCTAACATTAGGGGATTCATCTCATCCCATTAAAAAAATCCTAGGATGATTGGTAAATACACATAAACCAAAAAAAAAATATGATCCAAGAGACTATGGTTGAGGGAGAGAAAATAAAAGGAAATTTGTATACCTTTATGAAGAACTAGTACCTTTTAGACTTAGAGTCCAATGATAGATCTAGGTAGGTGGTGTTTGGATGGAAAAATTATTTACAATTAATAAACCCATCTTTGATTCTTGAAGATATATGAATTGAATTATAGTAACATTCTCCAAAGATATGGAACACCTTTTCTTTGGTAAACATATATGGTCCATATGTATATAGGGATGTTTTGGGGAGTGATATCTTTGGTAAGGATTTTCTAAAGAAAGAAGATGCAAGTGTTGTAGAGGATTGGAATTTTCTCTATATAAGAGTTGAAGTGTAGAGGGAGGCAACAAGGATGGATAATATTATATAATATTTCCTACATAAGATTGAAGAATTTGGTCTTTGCAGTGTGGAACTTGTCATACTTATGCCCACATGGAGGAATTTCAAAGTGGGAGAAGAGAGAATTTCTAAAAGACTTGATAGGTTTCTAATTTGTTGGGAGGTTATTACTAGATAAAATAGAGTTAGTTAATGGGTTGCTACTAGGGTCATCAAATCAATTACAAATTATGCTTTAGATAGAGAAAAATGATGAAAAACTAGCAAGGCCCTTCAAATTTAATCTATTTTGGTTATCAAAATGAATATTTTATAAAGTTGGTCAAGAAACAAGGGAAGCATTTCAACCCTATCAATTTGGGATTTACGATGCTTGGGAAGCATTTCAACCCTGTCAATTTGGGATTTACAATGCTTTATTTCACTAGAAACCTTAAAAATATTTAAGAGGGTAATTATAGCATGGGTTGGAAAATAATATTTAAATCTTAGTAGTATGTGAAAGAAGTTGAATAAATAATAGCCCAACTATATGAACACAATAGTCTTGGTGTATTCTCTAAAGAATAAAAGGATAAGATAAAGAATATTGAGAGTAACAAAAGGAAAATGATGGAATGGGAAGAATATAAATAGAGGCTGAAAAGTAGAGCCATATGTTTGACCTGAGGACATGAAAAACAAAATTATTATGAAATTACACTTAGTAGAGGAAGAATATGAACACAATATAGGAGATAGAAAGAGAAAATGGAAGAAGGGTGAAAAGTTTCCATGATTTTTTTTATCTAAGGGCATCTTATTTCAAAATAATGTATTAGGAACACGACAGTGTAAACATTGTCGACATAATTAAGCTTGCCTATTTTTTCCCAAGGTTTATTGCAGATGAAAAAAATGAAGAGTTGATTGTTGTGATATCAAAATAGGAACTGAAGTCTATATTGGACTCCTTCCAAAAGGATAAGATCATTGTTCCAAATGGATGGACCATTGAATTTTATGTGGATTTTTATGTCAATCCATTAGAGGACAATTTGCTCAAAATCGTAGAAGAATTTGAAAATCTTGGTTAGGTTTTGGGTGGACAAAAATATACCTTCATTATATTGGTCCCAAATAAATAATTTACTTAATATTTTGAGGATATTAAGCCCATTTCACGATGCTAGTTAATGTACAACATCATTGCATTTGTATTGCTAGGAGGTTGAACAATGTATTTTCTAAGTTTATTAGAAGTGATTAGTTTGGTTCTGTTAGTAATAGACAACTTCGTGATGTAATTGGTGTAGCTACAGAGGGATTACATACAATCAAATTTAAGAATCTAAGTGTTATGGTTGTCAATCTTAACTTATCCAAATCATATGAAGATGCTAGCTAGTTGTATATGAGACTAGTTCTAACTCGTATTGGTATATGTCCTACTACGGTTTGTTGGATTGGTGGATGCCTCTCTTCAAGTTATTTTCTAGTACCGATAATTTTTTATGCTTTCAGTTTCTTGAAACCAATAAGACATCTCAAGTAGGGTCAACCCTTATGCCCTCTACTTTTTTGAGTTGTGGATAAAAGACTAAGTATCCCCTCTCGTTATTCCCAAAAATTCGCCAAATGCTCTTTTTTTCCATGTTTTAGTCATTTCCTTTGGGAACTCTTTCCAGACATATGGAGGTGAATGTTTGACAACTGAAAGAGGGTTTTGTTGGCAACATGACAATTCACAAAATCTCTCTCAATTTTTACATAGGTATCACATTTTGGGAGAATCAAAGAGATCTTTGAGGTCGTTTTTCCCAGAAATTCACCAAATTCTGGGTGAGTTTTGTTCTAGTGTTAAAGTTTTGTCTCCAGTTTTTGGTCTACTTGGACATCCATGCAAATTTGACTGCAAACAAAAAATTATGAATACTTTTTTCTATGCATCTATTTTACTTCAGTTATCAACAATGAGTTCCAGTTGCACTAATAGAATTATGTTTTGGTTTAGTTAGAGACATTGCTGCCACTTGTAATAAGTTGAAATCTTTTGATAAAAACAATGTTTTTGAGTTCAAATTGATGGGATTTATGAACTGACACTTCATCTCAACTCCATTCAGTTTAATTTTTTTTTTACAGATTGTAATTAGGAAGCAACAGTGAATTTGTACCTACATGATCTGATTGGAATCTAGAGATTGAACTACAGAGCTTAGATTCGAGTTAGGTAATCGAACCTTATCTTCATGAAGATAAATAGATGGATCTTGAATGTAAAGAGGTTCAGTTTTTTGGGATATCAAGCATCATGATTTTGGTTGGGGCTTGAAGCATAAAACTGTGAATTTTCCTACCTGGTCAATATTAGTTTTGGTGACGGTCTGTGTTTTTTTTCTCAAATCTTGTGTCTCTTGTTATCTTATCTAGATGCAAATTGAAATGTATGCAAAGTATTATTTCTTTTCCTTTAAGCTATTATCTCAATGAATTGTTTGTTGTCATGCAACATGTTTCAACTATTGTTTCAATGAATAGTTTATTGTAATACAACCTATTTGGATGATTTGTGTCTAGGTACATGTTTTAGATTTGAAATAATATTTCAAGTTTGAAATTTCATACAAGAAGTAACAAATTGTACACTTCTTTGTATTTCCTTTGTTTTATTCTTCATATCTTTATCTACTAAGCAAAATGCATGCCACTAGATAAGGGAAACCTTACAGTGATTTTGTTGAACAATCCAACCAGGTCTCTACCCTTGAAAACCTATATATCAGCTGAACAACATACTAAATTAAAAAAAAACAATCATTCCAACACTTGAGGTGGCCTAGCTCTACCCTTTAGCAGTTAGGTGGAGACCTTAGGACCAACATGTACTGTATTGTACTTATAGCTATCATTATTTATAAATTTATTCTCATTACAAATCAATGGGGATTTAATTTTTCTCTAATATTTATTGGTCATGGCCATATTGAAAACTCTACATTTTTAAATTCAAACATCCATACTCAAATTAATTTAATACTTATTTATAGTTGAATCTTTTATGTTATTTAACTATCATAATTACTAAACATCTAGAACATTTCAATGAATTAGGTTTATTTGCACTATGTAAGCACATAGGTTTTTATTGTATACATATTTGAATAATTTTCTACCCAATTAGTTATGTAAGATAAGTTGGTGTTATTATCATATTTGTTTTAGGCTTGATTATTTATTTATTTATAATTTATTTGAATTTGTGTATGTTTATGTTTTGATTATCATTTAATTTTAAGAGGGTTTCTTAAATGGTTCTTTGTTCCTTTTTTGGGATATCACATTTAGGACTGTTTATTATGAATTCTTAGTTAGGTGGTTTTATTATGAAGAATTGTTTACTTATTTAGTTCATATGGATGATACTCTTACTTCATAGATGATATTAAATGTGCATAGAAAAGGATTCCCATGTAGCTTGTTTTTTTAACATCATAATAATCATCTTCCAAAGAAACTAAAGTAGTTTCCACATGAACAAGTTTATTAAAAGAAAAAAAAGTGTTGAAGTATAGCCCCTAAAATTCATACAAGTTATTTATAATAACTTGATCATCATCCTCAACATGCTAAAAAATCTCCAACAAGGCTCCCACATCAGTAAAATATCTTTAAGCTAACATCTGGCTGGAAGTTTAGAATGCATCCAATCTCTCATACCCCAAATCGATGTGAATGTTCCCTCTCATATCAAATGCTCTGCCAATAAGGTTGTAGACAGATTAGTCAATGAGGGTTTCCTCTAGGGCCACTATACCTTGGATACTAAATGGGATCCCACCTCCCACTCCCCTCTGCATGAATACTAGCTCCCCCTTACGCAGACAAACCACATGTTCCTGGACTGGGTTCTTGGGATACACTTTGATGTGACAACCGCTCCTCGATATCCTTGGTCATTTGCCCCCCCCGTGTCCTCTCATAGGACACTTAGTTCTCCCCTCCCTCATTAACTCACATGCACTATCTAATTAACTTATGCTCCTATTTTCCAGCGTCCTTACTCTACCTTTAGATCCTTGCGTTCATCCTCACCTATTTCATCATACATCGGAGGAGTTTATTGCTCGTAATGGCATCCTCAATGATGATTATGGGAACTCCCATGACTTTTCGCTCTCCCGAGTGATCGGATAATATTTTATGTCCCTCCCCTCAGTAGTTTCTTCAATTTCTCTCCCACTCTGCTTCCAACGCTCTATGCCTCACCTGGTTATATGTCATTCCCTAACCTTCTGAATCTGCCATGCTTTTTTTTTCCTTACACCAGTCCTTCCTATCACCTTCCATGGCCCATGGGAGCTCTCATCATCACTATCAGGGTGCTCAATATTGAACCTGTGGCTCTTGAGCCATCTATGCTGCGGAAAACCTTTATGATGCCTACCATTCCCACACCCCTCCATCAATTCAAGATCAAATCAATCTGGACGAGGAATATGTTTGCGTTCTCATGCATTTCATCTTTAATGAAGAAGTAAACGACTCCACTCGATTTGGGTTCTTGATTCGGGCTCTACCAGAGACCGAGAGTGACAATATTTCAAAACTATCTATCTCTATTTGCATTTAAAACTGCTAATGGGTAAGGTTTTGGTGGAAAGGAATGAGGCACATAAAAAAGAACTCTTCCAGCTCGATGACGTGCAACTCCAAGTGAAGCTCTTGGACCACAAGTTGAACCTGCTGGAAGACAAGTTGGATCGACTGGACTTCACCTACCTGGATTATCCTCAAATACATGTTCCTGTAGTAGAAGAGTGTCCCCCTCTTGTTAATTTGATCACGAATTCTCTAGTTTAGATCCTCTGTTTTCTTATCTTAGAGGCTTGGGTGCTCTCTCCCCACCTCCTTTCAGTCAACAGAATGATAGGAAAGCTTATACTAGACTTTCCTTTGTTGTTTAGGACTTATATTACTTTGTGTTTTACATTTTTGAGAAGCAATGGTTTTTAATGATTGGCAAACTTGATAAATTGACTTTTTGTTGTTGGTCTGGGTTCTCGAGTGATAGACCAACAACAAAGTCCCTATATATTTATTTTGAGATAATATAGTGGTTGTGGATTATTAACAAAAAGATAACTTGATCCTCATCCTCGTCATCCCTATACGATTCTTTGTGTTTCTCCTTGTATTCCATGGGTGAACAATGGTTCATGTGATAGAGTTTATACTCCATACCTTGACAAGCATGCAAATAATTATCCAACAAATTACACACTAGACAAATTCTAAATTCATGTATTCAATTCTCTAGTTCCTACATTTTGAATCAAAGTATAGTCTTAAACCTAGCTATCATAGATGATAAACAAACCAATCTTCATTAACCATATGAACTTTTAATGATAACATATATCATCTAAAATCACTAAGAATTAGTAATCATTTCTTTCAACACGCCTTTCTAAAAGGTATTGGCAAGAAAAATAAATTTGTCCTTGCACTAAAGAACCACCCAACTTAGTTAACATAGATAGAGTTTGGAGATTTAAGATGGATTCCCTTAATGGAATGGAAGTGATTAAAGGAAGGATGTATGATATAACCATTTCTTATGCAAAACACACTCCTATTTTATCCGCTAAAATATGTAAATACAATAGGGTGATTTCAAAGTATGTTTGTGATGATTGAAGATGGATGAACACGTTAGTTTCAGACATTAAAATTTTAGTTTTTTCATTCATGATAAATGTTTGCAGTTTTGATTATTGTATAAACTTTGAATTCAATGTGTATTTTAAAATGATTTTTATGTAGACAAAAAAAATGCAATAACCAAAATATTACATCTTAGGCGGTTCATCCTTACTCAAAGGGTTTCATCTTTTAAAAATATAGAATATAGAGGTTACACATTTCACTTTGCAGAGAAAGGTTTATTTTCCTTTGCTTGCACTTAAGAGATTAATAACTTCTATTGTTTGTATTTAAAAAAAACAAAATAAAGTATTGTAAAGTAAAAAATTATCATTTTCCAAAGAGAGTTTTTGATATTATTTTCTCTCATGATGTTATCAATTTTTGTATTGGAGCAAAGTAACAATCAACCAAAATCAAATTTTGTGTAGATTGTTATTTCTACTAAAAATATATAATTTTATTGTTATAATAGTTATTAATTAAATGATATATTTTTTTCCAAGGGAAATTCTATGAAGAAACATAAGTAATATTTCCCCACATTTAAGGTAGATGACATATTTAGTAAATTCATCAAATACTCAACAATATTTGTGACAATTGATTAAACTAACTCCTTGGGATATTAACTAAATGATATTAAACATTATTAACTAAAAAATATCATTAAAAAAAAACTAGAATGAAATGATAAGGTGACCTTTCCTTGGGTTCCAAAGCACCAACCCTTACTACCATCTTTATCCTATTGTCACCATTTCCATATGCCATCAACAAGTTTTATCCTATAACACAATCTTATCACCATTTCCATATGCCATCAACAAGTTTCTATAAAGTTTTTTTCTTGCCTAGTGAAAATCACCAATTCCAACTTTGGGTTCCTTACGTAAAAAAAAAAATCAAAATTGGATCTACANTTTTTTTTTTTTTTAAGATTTCCAATATCTTTATAATTACATTTCATTTTCTTTGATTTATTTAATTTTTTTCTCCAACTTATTGGGTTATTTATAATTGAATAAACCTCATTACAATGATTTTTAGACTTTATGTGTAAAAGATAATTATAAGAAAATATAATCTAATAAAATATTTTAATTTTTAATAATATCTAATCATTAACAAAATAAGTTAATAAAATTCAAATATATAATTTAATAAAAATAAATTATAATAATATTAATTAAAAATACACTCTTAGGTGTAGGACACTCAGTGATCGATTCAAAATCTATGAGGATAAAAAATCCATCCATATCATGGGTTGGTGTAGCTCAAGCAAAATGTGATCCCAAATAACAAACTAACAACAAAAAAAAAAATATTAATTAAAAATAATATATTTATTTTTTAAGTATTTAAATAATTTTAAACCTTCAAAAATATAATCATTAAATAATAATATATTTTGAAAATAATTAAATTAAAAAAACTCAATTGTAAAAACAAATAAACAAACTAGGCATAATCTTTACACGGTGAATTTTAATCTAATTTCTAAAAACAAATAAACAAACTATTCATTGACCATGTCTAGTACAACTCCTATTTCATAGTCTTTACACACTGAATGAAATATTCCATGTATATGTCCCGTACAACTTCTATTTCATAATCTTTACACACAATGAAATATTAGATTTCATAGTCTTTACACGCAATGGATGAAATATCAAGAAGGAAGACTATTTATTGTGTAAGGAACATATGGAACCCCTCTTATCTTCATATGAAGATCCCGCAAACATTCCTTTTCAATTTATTATTTTATTCATAACAATAATTTTTTTATTATAATAATATAAAAAGGTTTTACCTAGCATTTCCTTTGATTATATGATCAGTATTACCTTGATTATATGATAATTACTATATTTGTTGTAGAGTATTTTCTATAATTGTTATTATTTTTACTATATTTGTTGTAGAGTATTTTCTATAATTGTTATTATTTATATAGTTTTTTTTTTTACATATTGTAAATGGTTATGTGTAACTACTTATAATGAGAATTTTAGTTTATCATGCATGGTATTTATGGTGTAATTATGGGGAAGACTTCATCATAATATGATGAGGATAACTCTTTAGTAGTTGGGAGATGATTTCTTTTCCGTCGAATTCATCAATATTCATATGTTGTTTTTTGCACTTTGTATATGGTCATGTTTGATTGCTACAATGAGAACATCAACTCACTAGCCATGGGCCCCACATGGATATTCATGGGGAATACCCCATCATAGCATGGTAAGGATATATATTTAGTGGTTGGGGGAGATTTTTTCCACAAACCAACTCACCAACTCATGTGCTAAGTTTTTGAAGAAAATAGTGATCGTGTTTGGTCACTTGTAATGAGAACATCATTCCACTAGAAAATTGTCATTACATCTTCAAGATGGTGCATTGTTGCTTCCTCATTCAACTTGCCATAATTGGAGTTCACCAATTGGACCCAGTTTGAAGCTCTTGAATGATCACCCTTACTCCCAAAATTTCACCACCATAGTCCAAACAAAAACACACTTGCTTAAGCTAAAGGTCCAACAAACCAACACAACTTCCTCCATAGAGCCATCCAAATAATCCTTATACCATGACTAAGAATTACTCCAATCCCAAACACATAAATGTGGAACATCATGACTAAAGATATGTGGGAATGAGGTCCACATATTTTACTATTTTTTTATGAGGCCCATTTAAGACCCCAAATCTGCTCTAATGAGACACTAAATTCCATATAGAATTAATGAGTTTCCACATCTCTCTTGAATAATATGTTCCAAACAACTAAACTACTAACGAAATTCAAACTAGAAACAATTATTTTATGAACTTATTCGCCTTTATTTCCTAGTAAATATTGGTACAAGCCAACTTCTAGATATAATTAGTGAATTTGCACAAATATCTTCACCAATGCCCCATTCAATACGACTTGCCTATTAGATTCCATAAAAATAGATGAGTTTCTACAACTTTCTTCAATAGTATGTCCTAGACAATCGAACTACCAACTAAATTCAAACTAGAGACAATTTGTTTCCCCAACTGCTTCACCTATATGCCCTAGTCAATAATGGTATGAGCTATATTCCAAATGGAATTAATGACTTTACACAACTTTCATCACCAATGCCCCATTCAATACGAATTTCCCACTAAATTCTATATAGAATGAATGATTTTCCACAACTTTATTCAATACCATGTCCCATACAATCAACCTACTAACCAAATTCAAACTAAATATTTTCACCAATTTATTCACCCCTATATCCTAGTCAATATGGGTACTAACCAATTTCTAGATAGAATTCATGACTTTCACAAATTTATTCATAAATATGTCTCATTTGATATGACTTCCCCACTAAATTCCATATAGCACAAATGAGTTTCAACACTTTTCTTCTACAATGTGTTGATCGGTTTCTCCATTTCCTTCATGTATATTTCCTAGTAGTTTCGTACCTAGTTGGAGTAGTTCAGGATTGAGTGAAATAGTCTAAATAAGGGAATTTATCCTATGTGAACATGGCATATGTATGTGGGAAATTTTGTTATCTAAAGAAAATATATAGGAATTTCTACAATACTTGTACCCATTAATTTTCATATACAATTAATGAATTTGCAAAACTTCACCATGTGTCACATTTAATATGACATTACAATTGAATTCCATATATAATGAATCAGTGTCCACACCTCTCTTTAATAATGTTCTAAACAATTGACCTAGTAAAAAAATTCAAACTAGAAACAATTAGTTTATCAACTTATTCCCCTCTATGTCATATTCAATGCTAGTACAAGCAAAATTCTTGATAAAATTAGTGAGTTTGCACAATTTTTTCACCAATGTCCCATTCAATATGGCTTATTGGCTAAATTTCATATGGAATAGATGATGTTCAACAACTTTCTTCAATAGTATGTCCCAAACAATTGAMCTACCAACCAAATTCAAACTAGATASAATTAGTTTCCTTGACSTCTTCACCTCTATGYCYTAGYCAATATGARTACTAGCTAAYTTCCAAAWAAAATGCAYGACTTTTCACAACTTTCTTCACRAATATGTCTTAGTTGATATGACTTYCCCATTAATTTCCATATGAGTTTCCACAYTRTTCTTCTATAATATAGTAKTTGATTTCTCCAACTTCTTCACRTCTATTTCCTAGGCAATACTAGTACCAACCCATTTTCATATATAATTAATGAATTTGCACAACTTTCTTCACKATATGTYACATTCRATATGAMTTTAYTACTAAATTTCATATRGAATGAATGAGTTTCCACACCTCTCTTCAATAAYATGTCTTGAACAACCGACTTARCAAAGAAATTCAAAGTAGAAGCAATTATTTTATCAACTTTTTCACCTCTATTTCCTAATCAATGTACAAGCCAAATTCTAGACATAATTAGTGAGTTTGCACAACTTTCTTCACCAATGTCCCATTTAATATGACTTCTCTGCTAAATTCCATATAGACTAAATGAGTTTCCACACATTTCTTCAATAGTATGTCCCAAAGAATCGACCTACCAAGCAAATTCAAACTAGAGACAATTAATTGCCTTAACCTTTTCACCTCTATCCTAGTTAATACTAGTCCTAACTAATTTCTAGATAGAATTCATGAGTTTTCATACCTTTGTTTGTGATTATGTCTCATTTGATGACTTCCCCACTAAATTCTATATAAAATGAATGAGTTTCCACACATTTCTTCATACTATGTATATACAATAGCCGAACCAACAAAATTCAAACTAGAAATAATTAGTTTTCCAACTTCTTCACCTCTATTTCCTAGATAACCCGTGAACCAATCCATTTCCAAATTCACTTAAAAACTTTACACAATCTTCACCAATCTATCCCATTTATTAAGATTATCCAACTAATTCCTTATAAAATGAATGTATCTATACATTTTCCCATAATAACCAATCAATCATTTATAATAGTAAAACCCAAAACAATTATTTTCCCAAACTTTTTCACCTCTATTTTTACAATACTTATACCAATTAACCAAAAAAAAATGGAGTAAGTAGGGAGAAATCTTCCCTTAGGAATTTCATTTTTCAGTCAAAAAATGGGCCTGAATTCGACTAAATTTTCAGGGTTAGTCTAAGTTTCGTATGGATCAAAGTTCCATGTATTTCAGAACCTTACCCAGGGGTTTTTCCCCATTTTAAACCAACCCAGATGTTCAAAAAATCGATCAAAATTCTGGATTGATCAGAAATTTAAAAACAGGTCGTCTAAAAATCCTCTGGGGAAAGATTGCTCCTTAGCTAGCACACTCCAAAAAAAATTACAACCAACGAAGGAAGGAAGTCAGAGTCAGACAAATGAGCTGCTTTCATTTCTCGATCGGTATTTAATGAACGAGCTCTTTATTTGTCTGTTAGCACTAAATTCGTGTGGTCGTATGGGATATGGGTGGTCATAGTCATATCCTTGTACCAATGAATACAATTATCCCTCCTTTCTTCTTCGTATTGTAAGAGAATTAATGAGTTTGCGTGACTTTCTTGGTGAGTTTGCGTGACTTTCTAGCCCAGTATTAATGAGTTTGCGTGACTTTCATTGGTATGTCCAACTAACACTCCGTTCCCACAAAATTCAAACAAATTTGCTTTTGGCATTTTCTTCAGCAACTTGCTTCGTATCTTTGTCCCAGTGCATACGATGTGTTTTCCTTTCGTTTTTTTATTGTATTTAGACTTTTCAACTTACTTTGCATTTAGAATTTTCAACTTACTTTGCATCTGCAATGTTTAGACTTTTCTGTTAGCATATTTGCAGGACCTGGAACTTTCCGTTTTCAATTTGAATCATATAGAAGCAGAATTTAAATAAATTAATACCTGAATCCATTTCGTTTTCGGAAGTTGGAACCCTCTGCACAGAACCGGAAATCCAGTTTCCCTCTCTTTCCCTGCTACCGTATGCACTTTCAGATCAATTAGGATGGGTATTATGAATGTTCTTTTATGGGCAGAGAGAGGACCGGTTTCCCCAAGACAGTTATTCTCCACCTATCCATCAGAGTAGGAGATTCGACCATTCCGTTACCAAGAGTTCCGGAAACCTAAATCAACAGTTTTCGTAACTATTTTATCATATGCGTCATTTAGGAAATTATTCTTACATTCTCCCACTTGGCACATATGATAACTTAATGTTAGAGTTTAACAGAGTAGACATTAGGTGCGCCATAAGTCATATTCGTCTTGGTTTTCAGTTTGGTCATCATAATACTATAATTAAACAACCTAGTAATGTGAGTCATGATGGTTCCATGTCAATAAGACGACATAGTCCCTTTCATGTACTACAACATTAGTAACTTGTTTAAATTAGTCTGTAAACAAGGAGAGATTTCGTAAGGTCCAACAATAATGTCCCTTGTCAGAGACTATTCCTGTCATTATATATTTATTCTCATACATGTACATACACATTTAAAACAAGATTTATCAAACAGAAACAACTTTATTAAGATCTCAAAGTGTCAAATAAGACAAACAACATTATGTGATCCATTTCATAAAAATAGCAATTGTTATGTGCTACGTTCAATTCCCATTCTGTTAGCAT
>ML786522.1:396290-408281 GCA_009831015.1 Picea engelmannii | reverse complement strand
TATATATATATGTGTGTGTGTGTGTGTGTGTGTGTGTTTATAAACAATTTTTTATTATAAACAAGTGAAAGCAAGGAATGACCAAGTATGAAAAGCGGTCGGACGGGTTTCAAAATACGGTTAAAGGGGATTGTTAGTAGAGGTGAAGGCCGACATTCAAATTGTATGTATCCGAATTTTTGACTGTAAAATGTGTAAAAGGGAAGAGTGCATGATGGGGCGGTCCAACGGTCGGTTTGTATATTTGTGGAATTGTGGGTGTTGTTTACATGATGTGGAACAATGGACAAACAATCTTTAGTATTCCTATCTAGGAACTCACATTCGAAAAAGTGGCCAGGTATGGAATAGAGAAATGGTCGGTCGGACTTGGTTGGAAAGAAGTGCAAAGGTGGTGGGCATAGGAAACAAATATTAGGAATTGGATATTTCGTGAACCCACCAACCCGACGATCTGTGAAAGAGATTAGGAAAAATGGTGAAGTATGGAAAGCAGACAGACGGGCTTCAAAAATGGGGTGACAATAGTTCCAAAGGAGACGTGAGGACTCGACGGTCAAATTGTAGCTCTCAAAACTTCTAAGTGCAAACTGTGTAATGGGGAAGAGGGTATGATGTGAGAGTCTGTTTGTAAATTTGTATATCACGGAAGTCTGGGTTGTAAATTCTAACCTTGTACAATATCTACTGCAAACTGATATTCAGAGAAGAACAGAAAAGATACAATGGAAAATACAAACATTACACAGAGATTTTTCACCTGGAAACCCAAACCAGGAAAACCAACATATATTATATTGATACATTGTGTTACGTTGTTTACAATACAATATACATATAGGAGCCAGCGGCATCCAAAACCCTAACCCAATGACCTGGATTAGTCAAAAAACCCTAATTCCTTAATTGGAAATAGAAAACCATCGGCAAAAACCATGTGCCGAAAAACCACCTAATATCATGTGGTCCCAGAAATATGTTGGCTCAGCCCGGCGAAAATATGTCGGCCCGAAAAAAAAAATTTCGGGGGCGCTGCCCCCGAACCCCCTTGCACCCCCCAAGGGGGGCCCTAGCGGCCCCCTAACCCCCCTGTGCGCCCAGCACAGGCGCTCAGACACTACTACTCGTGCAAAGAATATAACACATACCCAACATGGGTGCTCTTTGGAGGTCACAGAACAATGGAAGTGCAATCTAGATCCCACCTCCCTGGGAATATACGATCGGAAATGTGGCTAGGTATGGAATGGGGAAGCGATCGGTCGGAGTCGCGATATAAAAGAACAAGTGCAAATGTGAAGCCATGAATGAAAAGATAAACGAGAATTTGGTTAAGTATAGAAGAGGGAAAAGAAGGGATAATATATTCAAATCTATAATAGATATCCTATTTCTTGGCAAGATCTTTTCTGCATGTTTCTGGAGAAGTTGTAAATTATTGCATATACTTGGAAAAAAGTGTGAAGGTAGAGGGTACAGGAAAAATTAACTAGGAATTGGAAATTGTTTGAACCTGCCAACCCGATGATCTGTGAAAGAGATTCCATGAAATGGCCAAGTGTGGAAAGTGGTCGGACGATCTTCAAAATAGGGTGACAAGGGTTCTCGAGGAGACCTGAGTGTTGGGTATGTGTTATATTCTTTGCATGTGTGTGTGTGTGGGTGCGTCAGATATGACAACTGTGTCTGACGTGTTATATTTTTTGGGCGGTTTTTTGCTATTTTTAGCGGATTTTGCTATTTTTAGATAATTTGTAAATTAATCCCAGATTAAGGGATTAGGGTTTTGGTATCTATGGAATACCTAAAAACATTGTATATATTGTATGGCGAATGGTGAAATTCGATATAATGAAAATAAGAAAGGTTTTCCCGGTTGAGGGTTTCCGGTAAAAATCTCTGTGTAATCTCTGTATGAGCCATTGATTAATTTCTGTATTGCTTAAGAATATATATGCATTGCTTTACTTCACAGGTTTAAAACTTACACTGAGGCCCGATGGTCAAATTGTATGTATCAGAAATTTTGAGTGAAAAATGTGTAACACAGAACATGGGATGATTTGGGAGTTCGGAAGTGAATTTGTACATCGCGGAAGCCGTGATGTTGTTTGCAGGTCAAGGAATACTGGAAGTGCAGTCCGCCTGTCTGGGAACCCCCAAGCGAAAAATTAGTTGAGTATGAAATAGCGAAACGATATTCAAATTACACCTAGTATATTGATATTTGTAATAGATATTGCATTACCTAGTAGGATAGTTTTTGCATGTTTCTTGAAAAATTGTCTACGAACAGTTACTATGACTGTCTCCTGGAGGCATGGTGAGTTGTTAGGATTAAATCTCAGTTATTGCATAGTTGGAAAGAAGTGCGAAGGTGGAGGGCACAGAAAACAACGACTAGGAATTGGTGGCAAGAAAGAGATTCCAAGAAACGACCAAGTAAGGAAAGCAGAGGAACGTGGTTGAAAATTTGGTGACAATAGTTTCCCAAGAGACACGAGGACCCAAAGGTCAAATTGCAGCTCTCAGAACTTTTGAGTGCAAAATGTGTATCACAGAAGAGGGTATGATGTGGGATTCTGACAGTGAATTTGTGTACAGTGGAAGTCTCGGTGTTGTTTGGAGGTCACAGAACAATGGAAGTGCAATGTAGAGCACGCCTGCCCAAAAATATGCAATTTGAAAGTTGCTAGGTATGGAATGGGAAGCAGTCGGTCAGAGTCGGGATATAAAAGCACTAGTGAAAATGTGAACCTGTGAGCTCACCAACCCGCACAAATAGACATTTTCGGAAAAACAGCTAAATAACTAGAAAGAGAAAGTAAAGGGGAAAAACAAACGAGAATTTGGTTAAGTATAGAAGAGGGAAAGGAAGGGATAATATATTAAAACATGTGTACCACGAAAGACTTTTGAGTGTGAACTGTGTATCACGGAAGAGGGTATGATGTGGGAGTCCAGCAGTGAATTTGTATATCACAGAAGTCCAGGTGTTGTTTGCAGGTCACAGAACAATGGAAGTGCAATGTAGAGCCCACCTGCCCAGAAATCCGTGACCTCAAAATTTGATAGGTATGGAATGGGAAGTGATCAGTCACAATCGGGATATAAAATAATGAGTGCAAATGTGAACCCGTGAGCTCGCCAACCCGCACAGGTAGAAATTTTCAGAAAAAAACGTCTAAATAATCATAAAGAGAAAGTAAAGGGGAAAAAAATGGGAATTCGGTTAAGTATAAAAGAGAGAAACGAAGGGATAATATATTAAAATCTGTAATAGATATTCCATTTCCTGGAAAGATCTTTTATGTATGTTTCTAGAGTTGTTAGCATTAAACTTCAATTATTGCATACGTGAAAGAAGTGCGAAGGTAGCGGGCATAGGAAACAACTATTAGGAATTGGATATTTCGTGAACCCTCCAACTCGACGATCCGTGATAGAGGTTCAGACAAATGGTGAAGTATGGAAAGTGGAAGGATGGGCTTCAAAATGGGGTGAAAATAGTTCCACAGGAGACGTGAGGACCCGACGTTCAAATTGTAGCTCTTGGAACTTTTGAGGGAAAACTGTCTAATGGGGAAGAGGGTATGATGTGAGAGTCTGGTTGTACATTTGTATATCGCGGAAGTCTGGGTGCTCTTTGGAGGTCACAGAACAATGGAAGTGCAATCTAGAGCGAGTCTGCTTGGGAATCTATGATTAGAAATGTGGCTAGGTATGGAATGAGGAAGCAGTCAGATGGAGTCGCGATATAAAAGCATGAGTGCAAATGTGAATCCATGAGTCCACCAAGCCACACAACTACATGTTTTTGGTAAAATGACCAAGTAACAAGAAGGAGAAAGTAGAGGGAAAAGAGGAACGAGAATTTGGTTAAGTATAGAAGAGTGAAAATAAGGGCTAATATATTCAAATCTGTAATAGATATTCCATTTCCTGGCAAGATATTTTCTGTATGTTTTTGGAGTTGTATACTTATTTCATATACTTTGAAATCCCCATTGCAAAACCATCATTTCCTAGTCCAATAGTTTATCCATTTACTCATTTTCTATTGTGCTTTTACCATTAAAAAGGTTGTGAGAAAATGCTTTATTAAAGATTAGGTTTTATCGCAACTTGTGGGAGTGGTTGTGCTCTTGATACATTCTTGCATGACTTTGACATATTAACTTGTGCCAACACAAGGAGTGGTCAACCTGTGGGCAATCCAGGAGTTCGAGAAAGTCAAGTTCAAGTTTAAAAGGATTTTGTTTATATATATTTAAAATTTATCCATATTAATGTATCTTAATAGATTATTTGTGGTCCAAATGTAAACCATGTTCGAATTTGAAAGTTGTTTTGGGCTCGCAATTTTTGGTCAAACCCAAAAGGAACAGGGGAAAAAAAATATGAATTTTCATTTCGTATATTGAAGAATATTCTGAAATATAGGAAGTTGTAATATATGCACAATATATAACATGAACATGTACAGGGAAATGAGTTAATTTTAAAAAGAAATACAAATTTCAAATAACAAAACCAAACATTGAAGATCACCATAGAACAACCTCAAATATTTATATTCAGATAAACTGGGTCACAAAATACAATTGAGAATATTTCCCAAAAAACAGTTGTCTTCGAATTTGTAAAAAAATATATAATTCATTACATATTTTGTGAAATAAAAATGTGTTTGACAAAATCACTGGGATTGGGACTATCGTGGACTACAAAGCAAATATGTACAATAATGAAGTTTGTAGAAAGAAGAAAGTCGATGATGGAAACAAAAAGACCTACCAAGAAGAAAGAGAAAATTGTCAGTCCTTGGTTAAATATTTGTTAGAGTAAGCGGATGAAGATAGAAGAATGTGATCAGTATCAACTTACTATGATGGTGTCCCATCCTTGTCATTTTCTTTCTGATGTCCTTTGATGGATTTCCTTGGCTTTGAGCTTCATTGGTAATCTGGTCGACAACCTTTTTGAACCATTCTTCGATGTAGCTCCTCATGGGTGCTATGTTGATTTCATGTTGGATTTTTATACCGAACAATTCACTTTCCAAGTCCCTTAGATCAATAGACAGGTTTTGCAATGCTTCTTGAATATCTTGGTTTTTAATCACATAACAGAATAGCCAGGTTTTCACATCATCTTCACCATATTCAAGAATTCCATAGAAATTTTCAAATGACAGTTTTTTATAGATATGAACTTGATCATCAAATTCTTGCTTGTTTAAAAACAATGAGTTGAATATCAATTTAGGGTCTTGGACTTCATTGGTTCTGGCAGCTAGATCTATCTCAGTTAGCTTCTTGAATAGTTTGTCTCTTCTAGATATGGCCTGACTACATGCTTGAACCATACCATTGAGGTTCTTTACCTTTTATTTCCAGCATGCGTTTAGCTGGTCTATTCGATCTAGGGAAGGGAGATCCTCTTGTCTTCTTATGAATTCCATCATACCGGTAGGTTTAACACCAAATGGTAAAACTACATCGAGGTAGAAACCTTGGTCATTCTTGAGATCTGCTTGCAGATACTCATGAAAAGCATGCACTCTTGTTCCAAAAGAGACCATATTCTTTGACATCTCCCAAGCCTCTATTATTAATTCCATTCTTTTGTTTATATTCTTTTCCACATAGCCTAGGGCTGATGTGAGAAGGCTTGTTGATCCTTTTAATTTTTCCATAGGTGCGGTGGGCCTGACCATTTCCGAAGGAGTAAATAGCGAAAGAGGCATTAGAGTTGCCTCCAATTCTTTGAATCGCTCCTTTAACATGAATTTTTTCATTTCAAGGTCGCTAATATAATTGTCTAGAGTGTCTCCAGTTGCTTGGTGTATCTAGGAGATCTAGGAAGGGCACATGTTGCGTAGGTTGATCTTTGAACGAGATTTCCCTTTCTTATTCTTTACACCTTTCTTTTCAATAATCAATTTTTTGGATTCACTATAAAAAACAATGCTCTGAAATGCAAAAGATTCTTCTTCGTCCAATGTATCTATGCCAATTATTTCCATCCCAGGATTGTGTGGAGCAGTGCTCTCTAGCTGGTTGTCATCGGGGAACACTTTTTCAATGTCATTTTCTAGTTCCATATCTTCGAGGGAGAGATCGTGGATATCAATTTCTCCTCTTGGTACCTCCTGTTCTTGGACTATTTTTTTCCATTTTTTGATCGTGAGAAGTTTGTGACAACTTTCATCTTTTCCGGAGGGAGGGTTCTTATCTCCTCCTCCACCTGATGAACTATTTGTGACTTTGTTACTTGGGTAGGTCGTTGGAGTACTTCTCTGCGATGTCGTGGTATTGGGTGTGGCGGTCAGGGATTGGACACTTTTTTCACCCTGGCCTTTTCCTTTCTTCTTAGGCGAGTCATTGGTACTGGCACCGAGTTCATTCAGGATAGTGTCAAATAAAGAACTATTGAAGTGGTTCATGACCATGAAATCCATGACTTTCCAAGGCAGAGAGATGAATTGACTTTTTCTTTTTTTCATGGGAAAAATCCAACCAGTAGATGTACTGCCTTGCTATTCCAGCAAAAAACATTGTACCAGATATGTGACATGGGTCAAATTCACAGGTTAGCTTCTTACACATAGATATTCTAGGGTATGGGTAGCAATTCACCATAGTGAAAATTAAATAAGATGACATAAAAAAATTCTTCTTCCTTCTGTATTGCAATAACTAGGAAGAGATTTCATTGGAAATCAACCTGCGACAATGGAAGATGGCTTCCTCCTTGACCATAAAATATATAATATATAGAATCATCCGAGAGATGTTGGATTCACTTCCTTGTCTCGTTATCCTCATGAAAATCCATGCAATTTGTTGAAAAGGGTTTTTAAATGCACTAACCTGTAATATGGCTATGTCCCGGAGAGCTCTCGCTAGGTTCTGTAATAACTTCGGCAAGAGGTCCAATTCATTACCATGTTTCTTTAAGAAATTTCCACAATTCTCTCCCTTGAAAGTAGTCGTTGGGTAAGGAAGTGTTAACATCTTTCAAAATACTTGAGGGGATAGGGAGAGTTGGGAATGGTTTCCCATTTGGATAATCCACTAGTTTAGAATATAATTATCGATGTAACACGTGACCAACTCCTAAAGTAAAAAAAAATTAGGGACACAACCTACCATTGAAATTTCATATGTCGAGATAACTTTCCTTTGGGAAGAAGGGGATGAGTAGTAGTCATAAGCTATGGACCACTGAAAACTCTGGTCCTCGCACTCGAAAATATTCAGGGTATCTCCACAGAAATGTTGGCAAGCTACAGCCATAAGGTGATGAGAACATTCCATTGCTCATCATAGTATTTAAAATGGACGCTGCAACATCATAATACAATCTCCAGTAAATCTTGGTTCAATGTGTCTTAATGGGAGATGTCCTCGACCTTTTCACCTTTTAATTCCAATCTTTTTTATGTGTCTGGTGAGTCGTGACTAATAAAGGCACAATTAATGTGCATTGGTAAGCACACAAAGTTGGTGAGGATGGACGACATCGAAAACTGCTTCAGAACTTTTGTGTGCCTGGAAGCCCAACAACCGACGAATGTGTGAGAACAGAAGTTGAAAAATCCACTAAGTATGGAAAGGCGGGGTACAATTCTTTTAAAAAGTTAAAGTAAATAACAATTTTTACGAGTTGAACATCCATATACCTAATAATAATAAAATAATAATAAAAATAATAAAATCAGATGCCATAATATTGACCTCTACCAATTTGATAATAGGTAGGTTTAGTTGATGGATCCAAATATGGCTTACTTTAGGCGATTGGGGTGCAGTGGGGTGCCTGTGAGAAAAGATAATGTTTTGATGAAGATTTGTTTATATTGCTACATGTGGGAGTAATTGTGTGATAGTATTTAGAATGAAGACTGGAGGATGGTAATATATTCTCCTGTAAATCTTTTTTTAAGGCATTTTAATGGTAGATGTTGTCCATTGTGGCCTCATTAATGCCAATCTTTTCAAATATAATAAAAGCGTAATCAATTTGCACTGGGAAAGTGTGCGAAGATGGAAGGGAAATCGAGAAAATATGGATAGGCGAGGAAAACATTGTTAGCAATGTAATATACCTGGATCTTGACAAAACTAGGTTCAATTTAGAAGATAATTTGTTTATATTTACTTAAATAGTTTTCATATTATTTTATTTTATTAGTATTCTTTGTGGCCCAAATGCAAACTATGTTCAAATTGGAAGGGTGGAGCAACATTTTCATATGCAAGCATACTTTCAAATATGCGAACCTGTAATATATGTAGAATATTAAAGAGGGGCATAATGTCAACACCTTTGTAGATGACAGGGGGCCAACACAATATTGCATTCTTTCTATGATGTTGCCTTAAAAAAACTAAAATAAGAAACTAATTAGATTCCATAATATTCTCCCATTAATGCATTTTAATGGGAGATGTCCTTGATCTTTCCGTGTATTAATGCCAATCTTTTCGAACATATATGATGAGTTTTCACTAGTAAAATCATATTTAATTTGCATTGGGAAGGGGCGAAGGTGGTAGGGATGGAGGGGAGTGAAAAATGCTTTGGTACTTTTTTTAACCTGGGAGTCTGTGGTCGAATTGTTGATCACCCAAATTTTGGATGCAAGATGTATACTCCGAACATTGAGCATGAGAGTTCGATAACGCGTACCTGGGAACCTGCAGCCATAAAATTGGCTAAGTAAGGAAACGAAAGCAGTCAGTCGGACTCATTAGATGTATATAGAATTTGTGACTCTGCCACCTGGGAACCCACTATCATAGAAATGTGACTAAATATAGAAGAGGAAAAAAAGAAAGGGAGCGAAGAACTTTACACTTGACAGAAGAACACTTTGTTTGATAATTGTCAAGCGATATAAATACATCGATGATGGGGCATGAGAGTTTGAGGCATGGGAGTTCCATAGGGCCTAGCTGGGAATCGACGAGCATAAAATTGGAAAAGTATGGAAACGAACAACATTTGGTCGTACTCGTGATGTGAAGATATAGATGGATATTAAATTTCTAAGGCCACAACCTCGGGAACCCATGAACATAGACATGCGACTATGTATAGAAGCAGAAACAGATAATAGAGAGGAAGAAGAAAAGGGGAAAAGCGGAAAGTATAGAAGAGAAAAAGAGGCAGTAAAGAACTTTATGTGTCACATAACAACACTTGGTATTAAGTATGGAAAGGAGGGCCAGTCAGATGAATTTATCATAGGAAGAGTGAGGCTTGCGAGTTCGAGGATTCTGGGGTTGAATTGTAGATAATTGGAGTTTTGTGTGCAATATGTATATCGGAACATGGTGCATGGGAATTCGATAATGGCTTCAAGGGAACCCACGGCCATAAAATTGACTAAGTGTGAAAACAAACTGTGGTCGGTCAGACGCGTGATGTGGAGATATAGATGGATGTAGAATTTCTCATTCTGCCATCTTGGGAACCCGCAAGCATAAATATGTGATTAAGCATAGAACCATAAACGGATAATACATGGAAAGAAGAAAAGGGAAGAATGGGTAAGTATAGAATAAGAAAAATAAAGGGAGAAAAGTACTGTATTCGTGACACAAGAACACTTATTCTGATAATTATCAAGCTATAGAAACACATTAACTATGGGAAAAATATTTTCATCCATGGAATATAGTTGGAGCTCAACAGACCCTGCTTCAAGATAAAAGAGATGTTTATATCTATCTCAACAAGCAATAGACAAAATATATGAATTGGCACATTTATATGCAAGCATTCAAACAGAGTCATCGTAGGTAGAGTGAGGCATGGGGGTTCGAGTCTGGGGTCGAATTGTAGATAAGCAAAGTTTCGGGTGCAAGATGTATTACGTGAACACAAGGCATGAGAGTTCAATGACACTTATGTAGGAACCTGCGGCCATAAAATTCGCCAAGTATGAAAACGGACGATGGTCGGTCAGACTCGTGATGTAAAGATATAGATGGACATGGAATTTGTCACTCCGCCATCCCGGGAACCCGCGAGCATAGACATGGGACTAAGTATAGAACCAGAAACGGATAATAGAGGGGAAGAAGAAAAGGGAGAAAAAATAAGTATAGAAGAGGAAAAATAATGGAAGCAAAGAACTCTATGGCTTATGGAGAAACAATTAGTGTGATAATTATCAAGCGATAGAAACACATCAACTATGGGAAAAACATATAGTTGGACAAATTGGACAACATATGTAGATCAAAGTTTTTTTGTAACCATACCTCTTAGTCTTAGGCATACACATTGTATATGTTGCAGCACATTGCACTTCATCCTTGTGCCCAATTACTGTGTTCTTATTTCAATGTAGCAATACAGAGAATACAATGGACATCAAAGCAAGTTGCTACGCAAGAACACATGAAAAAAAAGATGGAGTACAAATTTATTTCTTTGAACACATCAACACAAAAAATAGAATTGACTTAAAGACAAGTCAATATATAAGAAGATATGGAGTATCCAAGAAAAAAAATAACAGAGCTGCAAATTAGTGTAAAACATATAGATAGAGTAAATGAAAAACAATTGGATATGAAACACGGGTAGAAATATGCACCTTTGCATGGATTCTTCTACACTTTTGGTTAAGAGTTCTTTGTCATGTCCAATTTTCCACTTTGTTTCTATGAAAAAAAGAAGAGAACAAAATGGACATGAACATAAGTTGACATGTAAAGATAAAAGTGATGAATATGTACATAGAGTAAATAAAATAGAATAAAAGGAATAGATTAACAAATAGTGTTAGAAGAATGTACCGTTTTTGTTTTTTGTTCTTTTTTTGTTCATCGATGTTTGTGTATATAAAAAAAATTGTGTAAAAATAGTTTGTGCCCAAAATCAATTACAAAGTAGGGAAAACTAAGTAGTTGGATAGCTTGGTTTTCTACAACAAGATAGACATATATGCTTTGAAACATAGAAATATGATTTTGCAATATGTTTGATGTATATTTCATAATTCAAGTGCAGTACCGATTTTATTGTGATCAGACCAGCATGTGTACAAACAAGGGAAAACTAAGAAGTTGGATAACTTGGTTTTCTGCAACAAGCTAAACATATATGTTTTGAAACATAGAAATATGATTTTGCAATATGTTTGATGTATCTCTCATAATTCAAGTGAAATACCAATTGTATCGTGATCATACCAGTATGTGTCTAAGATAAAGACATGGTATTTAGAAATGAGCACATTTGACCATACATGGTCAATAAGTGTGTTTTGTACATGGCTTGTTTTGTTCAAAAGAAAGTGGAAACTGTATTTGCACATGCAATTTTCCAATTCTTTTGTTCTGGCATTATTTTGTAGCATGTCAATATTGAAGTCTCCTAAAATGAAAATGGTTTCGTTTAGATGCAAATGGTCCAATGCATTGGAAATAACATTTAGTATGTTAGAGAATGTTGCATGGATTGTTGATTAAGGTTGGTTGTCATTGATGTCAACCCTTGAAGAAATTCCGGTAGCACAAAGGTTTGGGTAATGGACCCAAGTTTGTTTGATGTAAAGATGAATCATTATTGTCTTTTCATGGTTGATAAGAAGTACAAATGGATGAAATCGAAAGTGGTCCCCTTATGGTGAAAGCCCTCATGGGAAGACGCTTTGTGGATTGAGTTATCCTAAGAAGTATGGTCAGAGAACACATGCTTAATTGTGGAATAATGAGATGGAGGTCTGTGATTTTTTCAGTGAAACTATCCTAGATGTATAGTGCTAGTCATGACATTTCTGGTGGTATGTGTAATGCCACATAACTCCTCACGGTTAGAGAGTTATGGCCATGAGAAGTTGGAGACCCTAGGTTTGGGTAATGGACTCAAGTTTGTTTGATGGATAATGGTATGAGTTTTGATATATTTTCAAGTAATACTATTCTATATGGATAGTACATGTCATTCCATTTCTGGTGGTATGTGTAA
>ML786522.1:374333-396258 GCA_009831015.1 Picea engelmannii | reverse complement strand
GGCCTTACGAAGTTGGAGGACCCTCATATGTCATCTAGAAGCCCCAAAAGGTCAAAGTAGTCAAAGTGGATTAAGAGTTTTTAGAAGGTAAATAATAAAGTGAAGCGATGAGTGTACTATAATTCAAATTGAATACAAAATAAATTATTTAAATAATAAATTTAATGGAGAAATTAGAAGTGGGTTAACCCTAAAATAAGAAAAGTGGGTAAAGTGACCTAGAAAATGTTTTTAAGGAAGCTACTTGGAGAGTATAAATAAGAGGCAAGGCTCTCTCATTTAATACACACTTGAGCATATTGAATACCTGTAGGTGTCTAAGGCAACCAAAGGATATATAAGCTAAAATTCAGAGGAAAGTGAAGAAAATAAGTCCAAAATTCAAGGAAGGATAAATTATTTTGATGATGCTTTCTAAGGTATGTTTTTTTCAGGTCATCTCACCATTTTCGCAATAAAGTTTTTTCTAGAATGATTCAGACTGTGAAATTTCTATTCCATTGAGGAAACATATCTAAGTATATGTGGTAAAAAAATTATCATTTGGGTCATAATATTTTTGGACTTACACTTCGTGGAAAACAAGTTTTGTGGCTAGTCTTGAAACTAGTCAAAAACAAGTGTTTCGGGTAAAAATGTCATAACTTCTTAATAACAGATCCAAATTCAGTAAGAAAAAATGTGTTGGTTAGAGTATAGTATTTAGTATACTTTTTAGCAGTTTTAGATCAATTCAAAAAATATTCCATGCGGGGCACACTCTACAAGGTTTCTCTCTAGAATAATCTAGAATTCAGCAAGGTGTGCCATTTTTGCTATAACTCATTTTTGAGAGGTTCCAAGTAGTGACACCTGGAGGAATTGCATAAAACACACTGAAGAACATTGTGTATTAGTTTCAGATCTTTATTCATTACAGGTACAAAGTTATGATTATTCCAAGTTAGGGTTGTTGACTAATCCAAAACTAGTCTTGTGAGACTAAAGAAAAGTTTGATGAAAATGCTAGTCTCTTGTTGTTAAAGTTAAGGAAGGTTTGAAGGTATGCGATCATATATACCAGGTCTATTACAGAGTTACAAATCAAATTTGGATGATGAAATTGATGAGGGATTTTGGGTGAGGTACATATTGAGTACATGGTTGAGACAAGTAGTTGATGAGTTGGCACATACATGAGGTGTATAGTTGATGATGTTGGTACATATTGATAAGTCATAGTTAATGAATAGTTGACATATGATTGGTACATACTTGGTACATGGTTGGATGCACTTGTTTATGATACAAGTTGATTATAGGTTGTTTGGTATAGGTTGGTGCATGGTTGATGCACTTGTTTATGGTACAGGTTGATGCATGGTTGATGCATTGTTAAGATTTATTGGTACTGGTTTACATCGGTATATTTCACAGTGATAGTGTGACAGTGGTTCCATCATTCTACTTCTACATCAGGGCGGTTGGATGGGGCAAGGACAGGTGGTTGTAGCCATCTTCTAGTTGTAGCCGGAGAACATAGGAGGTTGTAGCTAGATAATTGGAGAGTTGGATCTTCCATCAGGTTGTATCCTAAAAAACTAGGGGGTTGGAGCCTCCTTCGAGTTGTAGCTAGAAAACAAAGGAAGTTGGTGCTTCCAATGAATGTAATTCTTCAAGACATATAAGAAAAGACATTATGTGGTTTTCTCCCACTTTGGGTTTCCACGTAAAACATTTGTGTACGGTGTATGTGTATGATTGTTCATTTGTTCATTACTCATTATTGGATGATAATTCTACATTCAGATAAAACTTGGATTATTTGGTTAAAAAAGTATTAAATTGCTCTATTACTGATTCACCCCCCCTCTCAGTAATCCAACAATTGGTATCAGAGTAGGTTCCTTCAGAAATTAGTTTAACCACTGAAAGGTAGAATATGGAGAGAAAAAACTTGTATAAAGATGGAATACCATAGTTTGATGGACAAAAGTATGCTTTTTGGAGCATAAGTATGAAGACATATATACAAGCACAGGGATTTGAAATTTGGCAATCAATTGTAGATGAATACACATCACCAACAATTCCACCAACAAATGACAAAGAAGTGAAACTCGGTTAGAATAATTCCAAATCCAAAAGTGCACTTTTGAATGGTCTCAGTGAAACGATATTCACCAAAGTTTCACATTGTAAATCCGCTAAAGAGATTTGGGACTGTAGAATTCTTACAGAAACCCTGATAGATCTAGAAATCTAGTTAAATTGAACACAAACAATTTGTTGATATTCAAGAGATGAGAGAAAGTTTTTTCTCCATAAATCAGAGAATTATATTAATAAAAAATGAATATACATGAGCAACCATCCTCAAAAAGAAGAGAGGAGGTGAATATATAGAATTTCCAACATAGAAATTCTAGTAAAAAAAGAAGCTAGAAATAGCTAAAATAGGTGTCATAAGTTAAGGGAGACCACATAGTTCGACCTAGACCACTAAATATACATGTCACACACTCATAAATGTCCACAAGATTCAAGTGATGTGCATTAGCTCACTTAATCTCACTTAACTGACAAGATAAGCAAATCCAACTCACTTAACTGACCCGAAATAGTAGTTACTAATAATAGTAACGTCAAAAATCATTAATTAAGGAATAAATCTCTCAATCAAAGAGGAGGTGCGCATTCCCCAATAATAAATGAGTTTTTTCATGGGGGATTTGGAATAAATCATGAATAAATCAAGAAAATCAAGAATAAATTGAGAATATCAAGAATCGGGAGTCGAGCCTTGATCTAAAATTAGCAGATTTCCCTAAAATCTAGGGATGAGGTGCCCTTCTTCTCTATGTGGTCAAATTAGGTGAAATAAAGTGTAAATGAATGTATTAACCAAGATATAGGAGTATAAGCTAGGTATAAATTAATGTAAGTTAGGGTTATGCTCCAACAGGGACAAGCTTCAAAATATTTATGAAGGAGATACAAAAGTCAAAGCAGCAAAGCTTCAAACTTACAGGGGCCAGTTCGAACAACTAAAAATGAAGGAAGATGAGAATATTGTAGCCTACATCTTATGAGTCGATGAAACAGTGAATGCAATCATAGGATTGGGAGAAGAAATTGAAGAATTTTTAATTGTTCAAAAGGTACTAAGATCTCTTCCTATGAGATTTAACCCTAAGATATCAACACTAGAAGAAAGATCGGATCTAAACTCAATAAGCATGGATGAACTGCATGAAATCTTCATACCATATGAAATGAGATTTGAACAGGAAAATCCAGATGTAAAAGAAGCAACGTTCAAAACATCCAAAAGATCAAAGCAAAAGAAAGAGAAACAAAAAGAATATAGTAGCAACAGTGACGTATCAGAAGATGATGAAGAAGTGGCCAACTTCGTCAAAAGACTGAACAAGGGAACCGACGATAGGTATAGAGGTAAGATTCCTTTATATTTTTTTTAATTGTGATAGTATTGGTCATTTTGATAACAAATGTCCTCATAAGAAGAGGAGAAATGATGAAGGTTACTTAAAAGGAAAACAAACATATAAAAGCAAAAGAACTACAAAGAAAGTTTTCAAGAAAAGCCTATGCACCAAAGAAGACATTTCATCATCAGATGAAGATGAAGTCAGTGACAGTGAGATAGGAAGAGTTCTATTCATGGAAGTAAAAGAATCTGACAAAGAAGACTCTGAAGAAGAATATGAATAAGCTAAAGAAGAAATTGAAGAAGCAGAAGTTGAATTTCGAGAAGAATTAATGTGTGCCATAGAAGTTATCAGAAGAGAAAAGAAGAAGAACAAGAAACTACAAGCATAACTAGACAAGAAAGAAGACACTCAAGAACGAGAACAAATGATCACAAAATTGAAAGTTCAAATAGAATAAGATAAAAGAATTGAAGAAGCACTCAAAGAACAACTAGAAGAAAATGAGAGGATCATCAGGAACTTGGAAGAAGAGATTGTAACATTAAGAAAGGATATTCGAAAAAAAAATATGTAGAATAGCTCAAAAGTTTTGGATGATATTATCAGCAGTCAAAAATCTCATTTTGACAAAACCAAACTTGGATACAATCAGACAGAAAATGGATCTATCCCCAAAACAACAGAGCAAGAAACCTATCCAAAAAGATATGTAGAAACAATCAAAGGGGATAGGAAGATATACAAAGAAGATTACAGGGACACTCCTCCACCGAGAAGATTCAGATTTCAGAATCAACAAATGACAGATAGGCATCAAGAAGAAGAATGATTCGCAAGAGAACTTCCTTTCAGAAGATCCTCAACTCCCAAGAACAACAACAAATTTGAGAATTATACACAAAGGGGTTATTCAAGAAGGCTCAGTGAAACACAGAGAAGAAATTACAACAGGTTTGAATCTTTGAGCAATGAAGTTTAATGTTACAAATGTAAAAATTTTGGATATGTGGCCAAAGAGTGCAGAATGAAAATCCCTCCTAAAGAACCTCAACAAAACAACAAAAGTCACAAACAAGAACTACAGAAAAGGACATGGATAAGAAAACAAGATCAGTATAGCAATGAAGAATGCACACTCATTCTACAAGCTAAGAAAAAGAAACGTGGTTGGTATGTTGACAATGGGTGTTCAAAACAAATGACATGTGATAGAGACAAGTTTCTTACATTACAAAAGGAAAGAGATGGATCAGTTTCCTTCAGAAATGATGATTCAACCAAAATCATTGGAAAATACACAGTCTGAATTGGGAACAAAAATGAAAAGGTAGAAAATGTTCTACTAGTAGAAGATATGAAACATAATATTCTAAGTGTGAATCAAATTTGTGACCAAGGTCATAAAGTTACTTTCGATTCACAAAAGTGTGAGATAAGAAAAGAAGGTTCAGGGAAATTGGTCGCTACAGCTGCAAGAACTTCAAGCAACATATATGTGTTAAGTGAAATTGGAAATGAAAAATGTTGTCTAGGAAAGGAAGATGAAAGTTGGCTATGGCACAGAAGAATGGGTCACATACATTTTGATAACCTTGTCAAAGTCAACAAAAGAGAAGCAGTCAGAGAAATGCCCCAGATCATGAAACTAACCAATACTTTATGCAAGCATTGTCAACAAGGAAAACGAACAAAGACCAGGTTCAAATCAAAGGAATATTCAATGACAAAACCACTGGAAATTGTTCATACTAATCTAGTTGGACCAACTAAAACAAAGGGCTTAAAAGGTGAGAAATACTTTATGTTGTTAGTTGATGATTATAAAAGAATGATTGCAGTTTGCTTTCTCAAGAATAAGTCAGAAGCTTTTGAAAACTTCAAGATCTACTAGGAAATGGTTGAAAATGAAATGGATTCAAAAATCAAATGCTTGAGATCTGATAATGGAGGAGATTTCACCTTAAATTAATTTATGGACTACTGCAACAATGATGGAATAAAAAGGCAATTCTCTATTTCTAGGACACCTCAAAAGAGTGGAGTTGTAGGAAGAAAGAACAGGGAAATATAGGAAATTTCTCGAACAATGCTAATGGATTCAAAATTGACAGATATTTTTTGGACACAGGCAGTGCATACATTAGTTCACATTCAAAACAGAGTAATGCTCAGAAACAACACTGACAAAAATCCTTATGAACTATGGAAAGGAAGACAAACAAATGTAAAACACTTCAGAGTTTTTGGAAGAAAATGCTATATCAAAAAGGAAGATTGTGGAATGGGAAAGTTTGACTCTCACATGGACAAAGGAGTACTTATTGGTTACTCAAGTACAAGGAAATAATACAAGTGTTACAATCTAATATTGAACAAATTTGTGGAAAGCATCAACATAACAATTGATGAAACATGTAGACAAGAATCAAAGGAAGAAAATGAATCAATGAAACAACCCTTAGAAGAAGAAGCAGAAGGTGAAAAAGAAGTATAAGAGGAAGATGAAGAGAATCTGACAGAAGAAGAAGAGAAAATTCAGCAAGTTTCTCCAAAGACACCCAATAAACGAGTACAAAATAATCATCCCGCAGATTAGATTGTCGGAAACAAAGATGTAGGAGTTGAGACTAGAAGAAGAATCTGTTCACCAGAACAAACACACTTAGAACTCTTATCTACAATTGAACCAAACTGTTTTGAAGAATCCAACAAGGATGAATTTTGAAATAAGTCCATGGATGAAGAATTGGATCAAATAGAGAAAAATGACACTTGGGAATTGGTTCCAAGACCAAAGAATAAGAATGTGATTAACACAAAATGAGTTTCCAGAAATAAATTGAATGAAGATGGACAAGTTACAATGAACAAAGCTAGATTGGTATGTAAAGGATATGCTCATATTGAAGGAATCGACTTTGAAGAGACTTTTTCCCCAGTTGCCAGAATGGAAGTAATCCGTTTTCTTTTAGCTTATGCATGCTCCAAAAATGTTAAAGTATATCAGATGGATGTAAAATCAGCTTTTCTGAATGGGGAACTTGAAGAATAAGTCTACATTGAACAACCAAAAGGATTTTAGTTGTCAGAGAAAAAAAATTATGTGTGTAAATTAAAAAAGTCTTTGTATGGTCTAAAACAGGATCCTAGAGCATGGTACTCTAGACTGGATAAGTATTTGCAGCAAGCAGGGTTCAAAAAAGGAAGTGCAGACAACAACCTCTACATCAAGGTAAGTCAAGGTAATATTTTATTAATTGAAGTTTATGTTGATGATATTATTTTATTAATTGAAGTTTATGTTGAGTACAGACTTTAATATGCTATGTAACAGTTTCAGATCAATTCAACAAATATTTCGTGTAGGGCACGCTCTACAAGGTCTCTCTCTAGAATAATTTAGAATTCAGCAAGGTGTGTCATTTTTGCTATAACTCATTTTCTAAAAGGTTCCAAGTAGTGACACCTGGAGGATTTGCATAAAACACACTGAAGAAAATTGTGTATCAGTTTCAGATCTTTATTCATTACAGGTACAAAGTTATGATTATTCCAAGTTAGAGTTGTTGACTAATCCAAAACTAGTCTTGTGAGACTAAAGAAAAGTTTGATGAAAATGCTAGTCTCTTTTTGTTAAAGTTAAGGAAGGTTTGAATGTATGTGATCATATACACCAGGTCTATTACAGAGTTACAAATCAAATTTGGATGATGAAATTGATGAGAGATTTTGGGTGAGGTACATATTGAGTACATGGTTGAGACAAGTAGTTGATGAGTTGGCACATACATGAAGTGTATAGTTGATTATGTTGGTACATATTGATGAGTCATAGTTGATGAGTAGTTGACATATGATTGGTACATACTTGGTACATGGTTGGATGCACTTGTTTATGGTACAGGTTGATTACATGTTGTTTGGTATAGGTTGGTGCATGGTTGATGCACTTGTTTATGGTACATATTGATTACAGGTTGAGGTACAGATCGATTCATGGTTGATGCATGGTTCATATTTATTGGTACATGTTTATAGCGCTATATATGACAGTGATAGTGTGATAATGGTTCCATCAATCTACTTCTACTTCAGGGTGGTTGGATGGGGAAAGGACATGTGGTTGTAGCCACCTTCCGGTTGCAGCTGGAGAACATAGGAGGTTGTAGCCTCCTTCTGGTTGTAGCTAGATAATTGGGGAGTTAGAGCTTCCCTTGGGTTGTAGCCTGAGAAACTAGGGGGTTGGAGCCTCCTTCCAGTTGGAGCTGGAAAACAAAGGAAGTTGGTGCTTCCAATGAATGTAATTCTTCAATACATATAAGAAAAAACTTTCTCTGGTTTTATCCCACTTTGGGTTTCCACATAAAACACCGGTATACTATGTATGTGTATGATTTTTCATTTGTTCATTGCTCATTATTGGATGATAATTCTACATTGACATCACACTTGGATTATTTGGTTAAAAAAGGATTAAATTGCTCTATTACTGATTCACCCCCCCTCTCAGTGATCCAACAGTAACAACATAGAGATTCAATATTGCAATTTCTGATCCATTGAAAAATACTTTTGCAAGCACCATCTCAACATTGTTTTCTTCAAAATGTATATGCTCCAAAATTGTTACATGTTTTTTCACCAATATCATCACCCCATGTGTAATGTAACTCAATATGCAATTGTGATTTGGAAATTGTTTGTTTTTCAAGCATAATGTCATGTATGTTTCCTGTAAGCACAGAATATCGTATTGCATTGTGTCATAGTCATTGAGTATATCATCCATATGTGCATGTAAGCTACGTGTGTTAAGTGAGAGAATTGATACAGATGATTTTGTTTGTATGGATTGGTAATCACACTACAAATTCCACTTTGCGATAGTCCTGAGGTGTTGCATATCAATATCAACTTTGTGTTTGAATTTGAAGTTATCTTTTGTAAGAGGATTTAGTAAATACAAGGAGTCTATACTTTTGACATGGGACAATGTTGTGTATACAAGTCCATGTATTCGAATTCCAGTAGGCTCAAATGCAACACTATCAAGTGTTAGTCCTTGCGATCTGTGGACTGTACGTGCACATGCAAGTTTAATTGGAAACTGTTTTTGAATCTTCAGTCAACCTGTCTTTGCTGATGTCGATACTGGTTTTGATATTTGCAAGATAGGTGTCCAATTGCTTGCAGTGTTTGAATTATATAGATAAGCAAACTTGTTTGTTTGTCAGTGGCCTATATGTGGTTCATGGAACTTAATCCAGAGGACATAAAGTTATTTTGTTTTGGTATATCCTTTGAGTATTCCATCTGCACCATTGACCAAGCCATCCTGTGAATCATAGTTGCAAGAATATATTTCAACTAGAATGTTTACTTTTAGGACAAGTTGCAAAGGTAAAGTGGTTGTATGTTCATGATGTGGCACATTTCCATGGTTGTCTTCTTTGAGGTCAATTGAATTGATGATGATATCATCGCCAGGCATTAGCGATAGAATGAACCTGTTATGCATTGAAACATTCCTATTCGTGTAGAATAGGTAAGGGAAGGTTGGGTCTATTGGTGCAGGTCGCATACACCTCGAATTGATATATGTTAAGTCATCATGTGTTTGGCTGTTTGTTCGCATTCTATTCAGAATTGCAATAAATGTTTCATCTGTCTGGCGCATTGTAGTATGCAATTCAAATAATTTAATATTGTCTTTCCAGAAGTCACGCCTCATTGTTTGCATGTTGGTTGTAGGTTGTTCAAATATCAAAGAATCTTGGATGGTCTGTGCCTAGTAAAGATCCCCACAGAATATCATGTCAATGTTTCCAAAGTATTTTGTGTGCACATGTTTTATGTTTCTTAGTCGTTTGTCAATGGAATACACGAAACGACTTCCAATCAAAAATGCCTCATATATGAAGACAAGTTGCAGTTCATCATAAATCTTAGACAAGGTATCTAACATTTCCTTGTTGAGTGGAAGAAACTGTGGCATGTTAAAAGGAATAAAAAATGCAGAGTGGATTGTTGTTCCACCTGCATTATATGTAGCTTTTCCTGTCTATGCAACTATTAGGCCCTTTGGTTTCATAGGATCAAAGGAATTGTTTGAATCATAGATTCGTATAAGCATTTGGAATAGTGATTTTGTTGTGAATGTCTTTCCTGTTCCTACTCCACCTGTAAGGAACAAGTGCACAAGAGTGTGCATGCTCAAGCATTTTTTAAGCGCAATGTCCTTTAGAATTGTTTGTTTTTCTTGATTCAACAAACATCTGATTCTATGGTATTCATTATTTTCAATAAGGAAAGGATGTTTTGTGACTTGAAATTCAAGATTGATACGTTTTTCAATGCTTCCTGCTCGAGGACGAGGCAAATCTTCTTGCAAGTCATAGGACTCGCAGGGAGTTCTGGTTGTTTTTCAGTTTGTGAATGTCTCATCAAGATTGCCATGGTTTTCTAGTTCACTAACTGCACTTTCTAGATCACCCATGTTGGATTAGCATTGTAAGTAAATCTAGATTCATTGGTTTTCACTATAGTCTCAGAGGCAACATACGCATCTTTCCATGCAGGGAAGTTATGTTTTAATGTGTTTTCGTTTTCATCGAATAGAACATATAAAAATAGTTTTTCTCTACAATAGTTTTCATAGTCAGTATGTTTGTTGTATTTGGCAAACCGTATCACAAACGATTTTTATCTTTTTGATATGGGTGCACCATTTTTTTTGTAATGCGATATGAATTCTGCTAAGAAGATATGCTTAATAGGAGATGGATGTTGGAGGTAATAATCAATAATAGAGCGACATAGTACATCCTATGAATTGTCATGCTATTGTTCTAGCAAATATGGTGGTTTAAGCACAAATGTGTGTTTCTCAAGTGGAGATGTGTTTATGAAGACACATGTTTTTGAACTACAATTGAGGGGCAAGGAAAGTGCAATGTGGACTACTTGTTGAGTAGACATTTGTTGAAGATAAAGTAATGTATTACCAAGCATATGTATCATTTGTATAACATCAATATGACTTCTTTCATGTTCTTTCTGTATTCTTCTGACTACACTTGTCATAGATTTGTCAACCTTTGTCATATATGAGGTATAGTACGATGTTGCACCATATGCATTGAGGACATACTGTGCATCTATATTTGCATTCCACATAACTAGCATGTCCTTGGAGAAACTATTGTTCCAGATATGGGAAAGTTTTCATTTAAGGAAAACTATTGGTTGTTTAAGTGTACATTGTATGGCTTGGATGTACTCATGTTCTGTTAGATTTAGCTCTGTCAATAAGTCATCGAAGCTCATTAACCCATCAAAGTCTCGATGTTCTAGAAATGTGAAAAAGGATATAGATTTCTCAAAGACAACATTGTCCTCTAAACTAAGTGGCTCTATGATTCTTGTTGTTCTCATTGGCGACACGAGGAGTTGTATCTGCAATGCGAGGTTTTTCATTTTTTACAACTTTTTGTATGATAATGTCTATGAACTTTGGTAAGTTCTGGATACAAATGATCTGTTTTGCATGTTATGTATTTGCCAACAAACTTTTTGATCTGTGAGTTGTTTTCAACTCCATAGACCAATGCACCCTCTATCCACAACAATGTGTGGTCATGCTCACTCCCCCTATTCTGGAATTCAGTCACAAAAAAGTAGTCCGGTATTTTTTTGAAAAACATTTCATCATGGCATACCAATTGTCTCAAAGCATTTATTCTATGCCTATAGTTGCAAGTACATGTTACTGGGTCTTTTCTTATGAGGTAGTCAATGCTATCATTTTCCAGTGTATCAGTTTGTTTTTTACGTTTCTTGTTCTTATGCAAGTCAGATACCGCAACCACCAATGGATCTCAGTGATGATATGCACTTGTAAATGTGATGAATAATGTTGGTAGTCCCAATTGTCGGATCATTGCAAAAATAGTTTTTTTGTTTTGTTGCAAATAGTCAGGACAGATGCGAATGTTTTTGAAATCTATATATCCAATATCAGATTTTAGGATTTTTTCTAGGTTTACTTTGTAATCAACATCTTTGGCCAACAAATTTCTTCCTTGTAGATGGCCTTTTCTTATTCTCACCCACATGCAAGACAACACTTGCTCTATTATTATGCGCATTGTTTTGAAAAAAAAAATTGTTATGTGACAGGAGAAGTCACCGCTTGAATGTAGCAGCTCCCATCAAACTATTTTATGGTAAATGAATCATTCTATAATGTCACTGGGACATGGATCTCCATAGAACAGTGTTGGGAAGTTCATTTCCTCAGCAAATTTGTCCTTGAATATTCCAAGTGGACGTTGCTCCTTAGCAGGTGCAATTTCGACAATCTTGTCTTGCAAGTCACAAATGTGTTGTGAATCAGTGAATCCATGTACCAATGTCTCAACAGGTGTTTTAGTCTCTGATTCATTTCTTGTATCAAATTCACTAGCAGTTCTGACAGTCTGTGCAGAGTTGTCATCCCCTTCTCTGAGAACATTGTTCCAGTTCTCATTTATACAAATGTTTTGTGCTTTGTATAGGGCCCTGGAACATAATTCTTTTAACGCTTTCATGACAACATTCACACACACTTTACCTCTCTGATATGCATTCTTGTATTGCAAGAATCTTTTGAGAGCCACAACAATTGTCATTGTATCGCTAATGAATTGTGGCAAGGATTTTTGCACAACATCTAGTTGGACAGACACATTAATAATCGATCATGTTAAGCCCATTTGAGGTCATTTATAGCCCCAGGGTCTGATTTGTGCAAATGCATTTCACAAAGACACAATTCTCTCTTCAAGTTATGTAAGAACACTTACATATAGTAGTGGTGTATTACATCTTATTTGGTCAGGCGTTGCAAACTATGGCAGTTTTCCATTTTCAAGCAACCGTTTGCATAGAAGACAAATTTTTCCACTGGAAAATGTTTTATCATTTAGTGTCAAGAGGACGTTTTCTTCTTCCAAATCAGGCGTGAAAGACTTAGTGGTTTTTGTGAAATTCAATTGATCACAAATTGCACATGCAATTGAAGGAGTGTCTTTGATTTGTTTCACATAGATCTGTCTTGCATCTTTCTTCTGTAGGGAAGTATGCACAGAAAGTGTTTGTTGGTTTTCATTGGTAGTAGTGCATGTTGTTAGTTCTAGCCCATGAAATGTGATTTCTTTCTCTAGAATAATGCCATGACCATTGTGGGATATGTGGTCATACCTGTTTCTCTTGTGTTGTCCATAAACAATTTTTTTTAGGTTGTGATATGTCAGTTTTTGTTTAGAAGGAAGTGTAGTAATGTATTTTTTTCTCTCACGTATGACCTTTTTCAAGTTGTGATAACTTAGTCTACGTTTTTTTTTCAAGGGAAAGATGAACTCATGGAAACTGGGATGAGTTTCATTCTGATTAAATAGCATACAACGCTTATGTAGATTCAATGTGGTTTGGCTGGCATTGACACTAGACCCTGAAGTAGTAGCATTTCCCATACCACCAATGTATTTTTTCCTCTCACGTATGACCTTTTTCAAGTTGTGATAAGTTAGTCTACATTTTTTGTTTAAGCCTTGAATGGCCCGATCACAACTAGGACGAGTTTCATGCATGACCTTTTTCAAGTTGTGATAAATTAGTCTATGTTTTTTGTTTAAGTCCTGTATGGCCTCATCACAACTGGGACGGGTTTCATTCTCATTAAATATCATGCTATGACTATGCACATTCGATGTGGTTTGGGTGACATGGAAAGTGGACCTTAAACCAATGTTATTTCCCATCAAAGGTTGATAATGGATATCTGGCGTATCTGTTTTCAATGAGATGATGTCAATTGTTCGATCGTAGTTTAAATCAATACACTAGGAATGGACACTGTCATCTGGTAGGGTCGACCAGACCTGGATATTTACTCTGGGTATGATAGATAGCCATTGAAAATAGAATCTGTCACCCTCTACATTTCCTTTTTCATATGGAAGCTATATGTTTACAAGGTATTCTTGCCAACTTCCAATTATCGACATATTGTCTAGAAGATATGGCGAAAAGTGTTGATGCAAATAGCTGAAAGCTTGTTGGCTACCACCTATAATTGCATTGCAAAAGGATTGTATAGTGTAAAGCCGCAATGACTGCACATCGAACTCTATTTCTACCAAATAGCAAATTGGATTGAACAGACTATCTCCACAACTAGATGCAACAATTGTTGCTATCTGTAAGCCATGACACTATACACAATGCATAATTCATTTCCATTGCGATTCAAGGTCTTTGAAAATGAGGGACAAGTAAATATGAGGTCCCCCAAGATTGCATATGGATAATTTTCTATACAATAGTGGTTCATAATGACCATTGACAGGATTGGCATCATGGAACAAGATGCAATAAGGATCGCTGGATGCAGTTCTGTTGAATAGTAGATATCTTGCTTTTCTTGTCAATGACCACATTCCAATTGATATATTGAGCCACTTAGATAGCCACCATATACAAAACGTATCTCCCAAAATTCCCCTCTCATGCGTAGGAAGATTTGCAGATGGAAACAACCACATATTTGAAAAATACGTAGTGACATCATGTATTCCATGCAACTGCCAAAGAAAGTTAGATGCCAATTCGTATTCATATGACTCCAATGCCTCAACATAGCCATTTTTTAAACATACCAAAAAATAGTCTATCAATCCATTGTACAGGTCGGTCGAGGAATAACGAAAATGCAATAGAACTTGAAATGCATTGAAAAGGAAATCCCCTACAGTATACGAGAATGCATCCAATCTAAAAGCCCATTGCTATGCAATACCTGGTCGATGTTTTCATGCACAATGGAGTCTACATCTATTTCATAAAACTCAACATCTATTACTTGTTTCATCTTGTAAACTGTGATTTTCAAGATTTTTCTTACCTATATTCAGTTTATATGCAAACAAAGAAAAGAAAAAAAAAAAAGACAAATAGAAAACTACAAGTGCGGAATTGCATACCAATTCCGCTATCTATCCTTTAACCTTCTTCTTGTCAAATTCAATCCTCCCTAGTCACCACAACATATGACAAGAAAACATGCGTATAGTGAATAGTGAACCAAACAGAACATACAACTCAAATAAATAACACTATAAATTTATTGATCACAAAGACCGAGTATTCAAGGTATATCATTTTTGAACATATTCTTGGCATGCATCCTACAGGATTTTCAGCGGTAGAAGATGCTTTGCAAGACATAGAGGACAAGACAAAGGCAATAGCTAGACAGAGTTTAACCTAGCAGATGCTTGCCCCCTGTGACAACTCCGAACTCGTTTTCTAAAACCCTTTGCATTGCTATTTTGGAAACATCTATGGCACAATATACAGAAAGTGGAATTTGGCATATGTGATTGGAAGGCAACAACCTAGAAAAATGCACCAAATGTATGGTTTCCAGTAACAAAAAATAAGAGGAGAACATCTAGTTTTCTTTTTTACACTTCATTGTAGCTGCGACAGATCTAGGTTATGTGTCCAACATCGACATTCAAAGTGGAACAAGACATTTGGAAGGGAACAAACTAGGAAAAATGCACAAAATGTATGCTTTCCAGGAACAAATAATATCAGGATAACATTGGGAAAAAATGCTCCAAACGTATGGTTTTCAGGGGCAGAAAAAATCAGGATTTTTATTTTTTATATGTAACCATGATTGTGACAAAGGCAGGTTCTGTATAGAACATTGACGTTCAAGAACAAGGAAAATATTTTGGGTGTAGCAGCCACATAGAAAGATGTTCTGCAATAGGATTTCGAGGCAGGGACTCCTAGTATTGAAAATTATTGCTTGCAAGTTGCAAATAGCAAGAAGAAAATAAGGAATAACAAAAAAACTTACTCATCAATGAGGGATGACAGACGCACAGCTCCAAAACCTACAAACCACAACAACATGTTCAACTACTTGCAAAGTTGAAGAACAACAAACCAGTGAACAACCACAAAGAGGCCCAACTATAGCTGAAGGACCTCAACTTTGCAAATTTGAATCAAACAATAACAACCAACATCGAACGAACCAACAAACAAGCATCAACCAATGAACCAGTAATGCCAGTGAAGGACAACATTGTCCAAATTCATTGCAGACAACATTGTATCAAAAAATGGAAGTAAACTATATTGTAACACACCTATAGAATAAACATTTAAGGCTGCGAGGCCTGTTAGGTAAACACTTAAGGCTGTCAAAACCATCGAAGGGTGTCGTGTTGTGAAAAAATTTAAGAAAAAATGCAGTGGGGAAGGCCTGTTTACATACGCAACAATGAAAAAGCATCTTGAAATACGCAACAATAAAGAAAATTAAAAAAATAACAATAATAATAAAAAATAAAAAGATAACAACAACAATAACAACAACAATAATAATAATCATGATAATAATAATAATAATAATAATAATAATAATAATAATAATAAAACAATAGTTCAAACACTGGAGACTATGCTAAAAAACTTTACTTAGAGGACAAAGTAATATGAAAACTGACTATCCATGCTCAAAACTTTGGATATCCAAACATTTCAATATGAATAATACAAATTCAAAAACACCGTAGATGATAAAAAGTTTGGATATGCCAACATATAAATCATTGGGAATAACGAAGCTAGCAATAAGACCTCAAATCTATTATCCAACGAGATCATGACATATATGGGTTTTTTTATTGTATAAAAAATAATGTTTTTTGTTCTGTAGTTCGAATAATAGAAATTATGCAAAAAATTGTAGTCAAATGAAAAACTAATATAAAGTCAACGAATTGTCGATCGCTATAAACTTTGAATATCTAAACATTTCAGTATGAATAGTACAAATTCAAAAATACCGTAGATGTTAAAAAGTTTGGATATGAAAACATATAATTCATTGGGAATAGCAAAAATGGAAATAAGACCTCAAATCTATTATCCAATGAGATCATGACATATATGGTCTTTTTTACTATATATAAAATAATATTTTTAGTTCTGTAGTTTGAGCAATAGAAAGAATGAAAAAATTTGTAGTCAAATGATGAACTAATATAAATCCAACGAATTATCAATCGCTATAGTCCCTATGCGCCTTCGACAGGGACTAACAACAGTTCATTCTCTATCTACTCTAGAGATAAAGGATTTACACATTGAGAACATATATAGTTAATATCATTAAGATGACAAAGTAGTTTAATAAAGCATTTAGGTAAAAATATTTGGTTATTAAATTTTCCATTCCCTTATATTCACAATAGTATCGTAGGAGTCCATATTTTCTTTATCTATTGGCATTCCCTATAGAATCCTTCCCCTTGAGTGCTCTAGTACATGAAGGAAGTTGGTCCACTAAAAGTTCTATTGGAATATTGGAGTGGTATACCATTGGCTCAAGTATGGATAATTCTTGGCATAAATGCAATCCAATAATAATAAGAATGAATGTACTTGAAATTGAGACAAAGGAAAATGTTATCACCTCTAAGAACAATGATGATACTATTACCCCACTCTCTTACAATTTTACATGAACGTCCAATTAATTACGGTTAAAATTAAACTCCAATTACAAAAAAACTCAAATTGAAATGAATATTTTTAGGGAAAAGGCATGATATTGTGTTAATTAGAGTAATTAGTGTGTTATATTGATATTCCATAATTGTTTGAACCACGACAATTTGTCAGAAGAATATAGCAAACAAGGAAGCATTTTTCTTTTAGTTAAAATTAAAAATCTCTAATGTATCAAGTAATAAAAATGTAATTCTTATATAAGGTAAATTTGCAACAAAGAAATAAGTTAATAAACCAATAAGTCAAATAAGAACAAGAATGAATGTACCTAAAAGTGGGACAGATGAAACCATTATCACCTCCAGGAGAAACAATTACATGTGTACCCTATCTTGTTGCAATTTTATATATACACCAAATCAATTATAGCAAAAAATGAACCTCGATTATAGTAAAACCACAAATTTAAATGAATATTTTTTAACAAACCTTGGAAGTACACAAGCAAAGTGGTCGAAACCATAAACCATTAGAAAAAAAATGAATCGATGTTCCTTCAGTTCCATAGGCATCGCTGCTTCTTTCACATGTACACTAACTGGAATAGTGTATGTTTCATCATCATATTTCATTTTGTTCTATAGTCCCATAAGACTGCAATAATTTTCTCATCCCAATCATCTATCTCATAATTGCATATCTTAGTCAAGGCATGCTTGAGAATCTTATTAAATTCCTCCATAGTGTCATTCACTTGAGAATGGTATGGACTAATATTCTAATGATGTATCATAAATTCTTGATTCAAGGATCTAATAGTATAATTAATAATGTACAGAGATTTATCACTCATTAAAACTCTTGCGCATTTGAATCTAGTTATGATGTTCTAAAAATTAAAGAGTGAAGTTGTTTTATAGGTGTAGTATTTCACCAACATTACCTTTTCCCAATATGTCAAATACTACATTGCAATAATATGTATCATGTTCGTATTATTGATGTGAGAGGATTGATGAGACCTATGAATTTGATACCCCACTTCATGAATGGTTGTAGTGTGAGGACTATAAATAATGGAATCTTGTCTTATCTTGATGGCTTCCCAATCCTATAGAAAATATCACATCGCTTTGCATAATCCTTTACATCCTGAAACAATGAAATCCACCAAAGACCTACATGGCATACCTTCTTTGCAGTTGACTTCTCTATGTTATGTCATCTAGCCACACCTTCATGCACTTCATACATAATACTATCCCTTTCATGCACCAAAACACATTTGCACAGGACCCCATTCATGTCCAATTTATATAAGTGGCCTATAATCAACAAATAGTATATTTCTCTTTTCACTAACTATCTCCTCTATGCAATTGTATAATCTACCTGTTGTCACCCAAGATTTTTTGGAGTTGCGCACATACCCATGAAGATAAATTGTGCAACACCAGGAAGGATGAACATCAACACCCGCCAAAGGGATATTGTGTACGCCAACCCATTTTTTCATTGCAAGCAAAGAATCAAGAAGAGATCTCATGTGGACCAAATCTAAGCATATCTTCGGGAATATTTTGTAATCAAGTAGTGTAATGACTCGAATGAACATGGGAAAATGAAAGGATGAGTTGGAAAGTTTGATAGGATTTCCATGCTCCATGAGTATTTTGGGGTTGCAGGCAGACATGTTAAGCATGTGGGTCTTTTTTTCACTCAAGGGAGTGGAGTAGAGTAGTGGGAAAAGGGAAAGCAGAGCATTGTAACCGAGATTTCATGACCGGAATAGAGAGTTGAATGGAAAAAAAATTATGGATTTCCATGTCAAGTTTTTCCATGTCCAACTTCTCTAAGCAACTGTACTTCTCTCCAAGGGTTTTCCATTGGATACAACAATCTCGTTGGTCCAATCCCTGTGGTTTTGGGTTTGATTAGAAATTTAGCTCTTCTATATTTTGAGGGAAATTCACTCAGTGGTCACATCCCTCTTGATCTTGGTAATTGTACTCAGCTATGGTACATCACTTTTTCTCACAACAACTTGATTGGAAAAATTCCGGTTGAACTGGGTTTGCTGCAAAATTTACAGCAACTGTATCTACAATCAAACAAGTTGGAGAGCACCACTCCACCATCTCTAGGAAACTTCTCTTTCCTAGAAACTTTATTTTTTCGAGATAATTGATTATTAGGTAATATCCCATATCAATTTGGTTCTTTGAGAGAGCTTGTTCAATTATCCATTTATGGTCCCACTAATATTTCAGGTTATATTCCTTGCGAAATAGGAAACTATGGTAATATTATATGGTTGGATTTAGGATCCAATAGAATTCATGGCTCTATTCATGTGAGTATATTTAGACTTCCCCTCTCCACCATAAGTTTTCTTCAAAATAGCTTGACGGGCAGCATACCTCAAGCCATTGGAAGTTTGAGTCAGCTTACTTACCTAGATATCATTGTAAATAGCTTTACGGGTGGCATACCTCAAGTCATTGGAAATTTGAGTCAACTTACCTACCTAAGTCTCAGTGTAAATAACTTTACTGGTGGTCTACCTGAAACCATTACAAAATTGAGTGAGGTGACATTCCTCAATCTTGGTTCAAACAGGTTCACTAGAAAAATACCCGAGGGCATTTTCAATTTGAAGAAGCTTTAAATACTTTACCTAGATACCAACAATTTTATAGGTACAATTCCAAAAGGCATAGGAAAGCTCCAATCACTTAAAAATTTCTTCTTGAGTTTAAACAATATTTCTGGTAGCATTCCTGAAGGTATTAGTGATTTGGCTTCGCTTCAACAATTGGACCTATATAAAAATAGTCTTGATGGACCAATCCCTCATCGTATTGGCCAATGTGTTGGACTAGAAGTGTTAGATTTCTCTAAAAACAAGTTGAATGGAAATATTCATGCATATTTGGGCACCTGCAAATCTATGAAGAATTTGTTACTGCAAAACAACTTCTTGTTAGGAACAATACCACCAAATTTAAGTAAATGCACTCTCTTACAAAGGTTGAAGCTGTCCGAGAACAAAATCAGTGGAAATCTAGACATAGGATTTTCGATTACTATGGAGGTTCTCTATGTTCATTCTAATAACTTCTTTGGGACTATACCTGCATCTTTGGCCCAATGTATCCAACTTCAACTATTGGATTTAAGAAAAAATAGATTCACAAGTCAGCTACCTGGGTACCTTGCATTTTTTTATGAGTTGAGAGTTCTAAGTGTTGCTTATAATAAGTTCCACAGTGGTATTCCTGCATCCATCAAAAATCTCACTCAGTTACAATTGTTGGATTTATCCAACAATAGAATCAATGGAAGGATACCATCCCATCTTGAGAGACTTCATGGATTCAAAATCCTTGGGTCTTCCAAACTTAGTAATACTACACTCTACGATGATGTAGAGATTGTCATCAAGGGTTTTGAGTATACTCTCACATATGTGGTGGCCACAAACACAATATTTGTCTTGTCTAGCAATAATCTTATGAGAGAAATACCTACATGCATAGGAAATTTGAGTACCCTACAGTTGTTGAATTTATCAAAAAACTAGTTGGAAGGGAAAATACCTGCATCTCTTGGTCAGATATATACTTTGGAACCACTGGACTTGGCCAACTATTATTTCAGTGGCAAGATTCTTCAAGAGCTCTCTAATTTAACCATGTTGGCATCTTTGGATGTTTCTTCTAATATGCTTTGTGGGAGAATTACACTAGGAACACAATTTGACACTTTCAATGGTACTTCATTTCAAAACAACAAGTGTTTATGTGGTATTCCTCTACAAGTATGTAAGGAAAAGGAAAAGCAATCCCCAAAAAGCATGGAGGCAGGTGTTAGTCAAGGATGGTTAAATTGTGTGGAGGAACAAATGTCATTGATTGCATTGGTCTTGGGACTAGGGTTGGATTTAGTGTTGTAAGTGTGATGATACTATGGAAGAAAGCTAGATATTGGGTATTTTCGCCGAAAATAAAACCATTTTATGGAGTGTACAAATTCCCCAAATAAAATGTGGTCATTCACTCTACCCATTGTAACACCAAATATTATATATGTGATGAAAAATAAAGTAATGTTAAATCATATTTTGAGTATTTTTATCTTAAAATAATAAAAAAAATTAAAAATACCTTTTCAATATTAAAATTATATATTTAACCAATTACATGTAAAATGTCATAATTAATTATATGAATTTAATTTTTTTTTTGTTTTTAGTAAGATAAAGAGAAAAAAAAACTAAGACGTTTGTAACAAATGTCCAAGTTGTTCTATGGTAAATATATTTACAAAATACAAACAAATCCTCATAAAAGTTTAAAATTAAAATTAATTAAATAAATGTAACAAATCAGTTATTTACATTTCAGAGAGCTAATAAAGGAAGATACAAAATTTATTTTCAACTTTAACATATCTTTCCGTTGTAATTTGACGTGCAAATTTAATATTGTTAGTTTGAAGTGGAAAGAAACAACTGCAACTCTCTGCAATTTTACTGTCTGATGTCTAACAAAAGTTTGACAAATTTTTAAATTTATTTTTAATGCACTTGTAGTCTTAGCAAACGATTATTTTTAAATTTATTTTTAATGCACGTGTAGTCTTAGCAAAAGTTTGACAAAGTTTGAAGTTTTGCATTTACTTTCTATTCAAAGCAAACGATTCTACCCATAACATTTTTTTTTCTCATCAAAACTTCACATCTACTTTCACTTGTACACATATTCAGGACGGTACATATTGGTTGTCACTACTCAGGATTAATGAACCTTAGTCCATAAAAATTGAATGAGCTCTACATATTATAACATCATCAATACAAGTATCAAAAGAAAAATGAGATCATTTGTTTAATTTATTCCATTACATTATAACAT